>CM038219.1:80961637-81202817 GCA_021442155.1 Cymbidium sinense | reverse complement strand
ATGCTATACATTTGTTAAGAGGTTTGATGGAGAAGCATAGAGAAAATAAGAAGGATCTACATATGATATTTATTGATTTAGAGAAAGCTTATGATAAAGTCTCAAGAGATGTTCTTTGGAGAGTTCTAGAAGAAAGAAGTTAATATTGGTTATATTCAAGTCATTAAGGATATGTATACTAGAGTGTTACTTGTGTCCAAACACAAGGAGGATTGACAAAATATTTTCCTATTTCGCTTGGATTACATCAAGGATCAACATTAAGCCCTTATCTTTTTACTTTAGTTATGGATGTTCTTACGAGGCATTTACAAGAAGATGTACCTTGGTGTATGCTTTTTGCTGATGACATTCTTCTTGTTGATAAGACTAGAGGGGAGTCCAACAGAAACTTGAATTATGGAGGTCAACTTTAGAGTCTAAAGGTTTTCATTTAAGTAGATCTAAAATTGAATATATGGAGTGTAATTTTAGTTGTAGAAGTTTTAGTGGTAGTGTTGTGACTTTAGGTGATCAAGTCATTAATAAGAGTGAGTGATTCAGATATTTAGGCTCTATTGTTCAAAATGATGGTGAAATAGATGGAGATGTTATTAGTATAATTCAAGTTGGATGGTTGAAGTGGAGGAATGCATCTGGCCTATTATGTGATAGAAAAGTTCCACTTAAACTTAAGGAAAAATTTTATAAGATGGTGGTAAGACCTGCAATGACTTATGGTGCAGAATGTTGGCCAATAAAAGAGAAACATAAGACTAAGTTAAGTGTTACAGAGATGAGGATGCTCAGGTGGATGAGTGGCTTTACCCTTAGAGATAGAATGCAAAATGAGTATGTTCGGGAAAAAGTTGGAGTAGCTCCAGTGGTAGATAAGATTAGGGAGAGTCGCCTTAGATGGTTTGGCCACATAAAGCGTCGGCCGTCCGATGACCCAGTCAGGAGAGTAGATGCATTAGATTTGCCTTATGTTAAGAAAGGTGTAGGTAACCTAAAAGACTTGGTTAAGATGTATAAAAAATGATCTTAGTATACTTGAATTAAATGAGAAATACACACAGACACAGACGAAGGATTCATGTAGCCGACCCCACCTAGTGGGATTAAGGCTTGTTTGTTGTTGTTGTTGTTTGTATGTAAATCGATTTGTTGGCAAGCTTCTACTAACTTTTCTTGAGCAAATAGAATTCTACTTCATAAGGTTATATCTATAGGATATTGTTGAAGAAATGCTTGACTCCATATTATATTATATGGGTTAAGTAGTTTATAATATATATCTAGATATTGACTATGTTCATCAGCAAGAATATCATAAAAGAATTTTTTATATTCACAATAATATTCATTTAAATAACAAATAATGCAAATACTGAGAACTATAAATTTTTGCTTTGCAATTTCAGATTGTTTCTTTGTATTTTCTTCTTCTGTAGTGAATCTAATTCTATATCTTAGAAATTCACTTTTAATAAAATTTGCATAATTTTTTACTAGTTTACCTGGTGTACTTATAGTAGATTCGGCTAAACAAGTATTTCTAACTTCTCATTTTTGACTTTATCTAAGACCAATAAATCATTTTTTACAAATACTTGTTGAAGTATTTTCAATGAAGTTGTATGTATCTTCACCTTGAAGATTATAATGGTAAATAGTTATAATATTTGTTATAGTTCATTTGTGAACTATTTCTGCTATATTTTTATAGCAACCTAGATTTAAATAGATTTCATGTCCACTAATTGGCTCATGAGAACAGTCTTTTTGTGGACTTAATGGATTATTTTAAGGTGTAGAAATTCTCCTAACATTAGGAGGTATGAATTGTTGTCTAGTAGTTGAAGTAGTTGAAGAACCTACACTAGTTATACTAGGTAGAGTTGTTTGAGAAGTTAATTCTAACATAAGTCTATCTACAGACGAGGTTTGTAGAGTATTATTCATAAACTGGTGTTGATGTGATACAGAAATTAAATCATCTAACTGTTCTGTTGATTCATTAATATTTATAATCTCATGTTAAGAATTTGTTAGTTTTTTAAGATTCTTTTTCCTAATTCAAATATATTACTCATGCTTTTAGTTTATAGATGAGCCTTTATATAAAAATTTTATTCATCTAAGAGATATTTATTCTTAATAATTTTTGAATTCTTTTGAATTCATTTTCTAAATATTCTATAGTTATATTTATCATTTGAATGAGCATATATCTTCTTCTAACTCTTTTAATTTAAGACATTTATAAGTTTCTTTTTCTTCTCTTATTTAAGATTTATTAGAAGGAAAATTACTTTGATAAGAGTAACTAGGAATGCATAGACAGGCATAATTTTCATCACAAATTGTACTATTTTTTACAAATTTTTCAAGTTTATATTTTTCAGTCTCTGATACCATTCTAGAGGGGGTCTTTACCTAATAAATTGTAGAGTTTTCTTCAGTTATGTTCAATTTTCTAAGCTTTTTTAATTCTTTTTCAGTATTACGAAGTTTAATTCTAATGGATTCAAAATTAGAATCCATAAATAAATAGTATTCTCTCTAATCTTGCTCTAAGTATAACTGTCATTATATCTAATATGGTTCTGCATTCTTATATCATGAATTTCTAGAATTATATTATGCAAATAATCTTAATATCTGACTTGATTTTTGACCATAAATTCTTCGATTCTTAGACTCTCCTAATCTAGTGATTTTCTTGGGGAGATGCAGGCTCAACAACAGACCACAACCTTATCTGATTACTTCAGGGAATAACATAACAACTTTAGTTTTTTTCCTACCCTAAGCGTACTCAGATCAAATAGAAATTATAAAAGTATAATATTATTCTGAAATAAGATACAATAGCATGAGAACACACATATATACAATAAATATTGTACTTACAAACATAGATCAGAGAGAAAATAAGTTTTAGCCTAGATGACTATTACACAAAGATTTCATAGTGGCTCTCTCTCTCTCTCTCTCTCTCTATTTTTCTAAGCTTCTCCTCCTTCACATCCTTCCTTTCTCTGAATTTCCTCTTCTTATATAGGTGAGAAAAGGTTCATTTAATAATTGATGTTGTCATAAGTGCCGATGTCATCCGGTATGTAACGCCACTTAATAATTATAATTCTAACGTCATGGTTGATGCTTTAGTTTTCTATAAGCTGTTCTCCAACTTCCCTTTACCGCTTGTAAATTTTTTTGTTTTACAATAATTGCAATGATGCAGTTTTTCTTTTTACAAATTTTTTTTATCTCAGTACTTGCGTATTCCGTATTTTTCAAGAGTATATTTGTCCATCTAATGTATCTTCTTTGTTCTATGTTTGCAGTGACTGTAGATAAATAAATTGTTCGAACCATAGTAGACACATATATTGGAGGGGTCTATTTTCTTCGTTTCTATCCATAATTGATAAAGTTATTCATCTTTGTTTCATTTAACGAATTTCTTATTGTCCACATATTTAGGATAAAAGAGTTCGTTACTAATTCCGAGCTAAATTATAATAATTGTTCCTTCAACTATTTTAGGACATGTTTGAAAAAGTTTGATGTATATATTCTAGTGCTTTAGTATAGGCTAAAATGTTTCGATAACGTAGATAAATATTTTTGGTAATTTATTTAGAACTGTTATATTTTCAAAGATATATCATTCTTAGCAAACCACTAAGATATAATTCTTGAACTAATTTAGGATCAGTATCTTCATAAATATACGCATATTTATATTTCCATACATATGAAAGTATATCTGAGAATTAATTCTTTCTTGAAATAAAAAAAATTGTTGTCATTCTTCTACTATTTTACATGTACTTTTTTGCTTCTTTGATTCTTTAAGAACAATCATAGAGTATTGTTCTATCTTTGTAGTTGTCCCGATGAGCTTTCTTGCTTAGTTATAGTCGGTTCAAGGGTGATAAAATCTTTAATTGAGGGTGTAATTGTGTAAGTAACTGCCTTCGTCTAATTCCCTAGAAAGATATTTTTTGATTTTCTATAATTCGGTTAAAACTTTGTTACTATAAGATATTTCACATTCTAATTTTCATATATAGAATTACAGAATTTGAAGATAATTGTTGATAGGATGATCATCGGATTTTGTAGATAATTTATCTAAATTTACTTCAAATTTCATATATTATGGTAATTTGTTGAGTTGTATTTCGATATCTTATTCGATACTCATGTCATGCAAAATTATCGAATTAGAGTATCTAGGCAATTATTTTACCATCAATATATTTTAAATCAAAATTGTATGCAAAAACTAACTTTATCATCAAATAAGTCGCTTTATTAGGTAATGAGTCAACTATTTTGCCTTTTATAATAGAAATGACTATTTTATTATCAATTCTAATAATAAAATGCTCATTTAGAATATTTCAAATATCTTAATTGCTTTTTAATAGAAAAAATTCTTTTCATTAATAATTAATTTTGTTCAAGAGTGTATAAATGTAGATGCATATTGAAATAGAATTTTTTTTCATTTCATTTTGTTTTTAAAGTTACACCCTAACAGGTCTCTGAACTATCTATTTCAATAATTACTTTTTCTCCATTAGTGAAAAGATTTAATTTAGGAAGATTTTTACAATTTATTTTAATAGTTTGTAAAATATCGTCATCATTTTTATCCCAGCTCCTAGCCACAATTTTTCTAAGTTTTTTTTTGGAGAGGAGTGTAACGTACTAAATTTTTAATAAAAGCTTCAGATAATTAATATATCATAGAAATCTTTGTAATTTTTTTTTTATTGTTAATAGTAAAAAAGTGATCAATTTTTTTGTAAAATATGATTTTGTAGTTCAATGGATCCTTGATCTTTTTTTAGTCCTAAAAAAATCACTATTTTGTTTTACAACAATAGCTTTTTTCTTACTTAAAATAATATCATACTTGTATGTTTTTTGTGCAAAGATTGTTAAATGTTTTAAATGTAATGGTAACGTCAAGGTTGTGAAAATCGGACCGGACATAGAACCGAAAAATAGAGAGGTTCAAGGTTTAAAGGTTGAACCGGATTATATAATAAATATTAAAATTATCTAAATGATATTTAAATGATCAAATAATCATATAATATGTGCAATTTGAGAGAAATAAATTATAAAATACAAATCATATGCAAAAAATTCTCCTACAATTTTAAAGTTAAATACATTAAACTATAAATACTAACCTTTTGTAGCCATGATAATTCTTTGAAATAACCCATTGTAGCTTCTAGAAATTGCTTATCTAAAAAGGAATTGAAATTAAATAAAAATTAGTAATTTGGCACCAACTATATAAAATATACAAGTAAAATATAAATGAAACTAACTACAGAAAGACATTATAAATTATGATTTTGAAGACTTAATATTAAAACTAATAAATAGCAAGTCATAAAAAATTTGAGATATTAATAATTCAATAAAGATGATATATGACGTATCAATAATTTCTATTTTTTACTTGAAAACTTTTGCTAAAAATAAAAACATCAAATACATATTAAAATTTATCTCTAAAATAAGTTCAAAAGAAATAGATTCTAATCAAATATTTTAAAATTCATCTCTAAATTTTGTCTCTTCAAAGGATCATGCATCAAAAGTTTCCTCTCCAAAGTTTGTCTCCCAATCAACTCCAAAAGCTTCTAAAATATCACGCGTGTTTCATGTATTTCATCTAAGGCCGTTACTTCATGACCCTTATTAGTATCTACAAATCACACATTCAAAATAAATCACTTCTTCATCTTTATATTCAACATAAGTATAATTTAATTAACTTACTATTAATTGTTATATTGGATGATATATTTACTCCTTCAACAATGGAATGACATCATCTTTATATATTTCATTCTCTAAATCATCATAATTTAATTGAGTGTATTCTTCATCAACTATCCAAAAATGTTGTCTCGATACTTGAATAATCTAATGGATCATAATTTTTTTTAAGATGAAACCTATCAAATAAACATAAAATTTTAGATAAGTATCAATGTTAAGAACTTAAGAACAATAGCATAATAAATTAATAATAAAAAAAGCATACATGTTCCTCAAATTAAGATTTTAACGAATATAGACAAGATCATTTAACCTCTGGTGTTCCAAATTATTTCTTCTTTTTGTATGAATTTGTTCAAAAATACTCCAATTTCTTTCACACAAGAAGAAGATGTTTGGCTTAAAATTCTAATAGCCAATTTTTTGTAAATTAGGAGCACTAGAACCAAACATCTTCCACCATTCATCTACATATAAAATTTTAATTAACTTCAAAAATATAAAATATGTTAAAAATTGATAATGAGATACAATGAAAAATAAATAAAATTATGAAAAACTCACTAACCAAGTTGCATTTTTTTGGGCATATGAGTGCAATCGGCTTCTTAAAACTTTCTAAATTATCTTGATATATTCTAACTTCATTCATTGTCAATTTAGGCTCGAGACATATATCTTTATTTCCAATAAGTTCAATCAATCCTTGCATAACTTCGGTTTTGACAAGTAATTCTCTTGATCATACGAAAATGTGGATTTAAGAAATAAGCACTAAGTGGATACCTCAAAGTTGTTCATCCCATCTTTTTAATATTATAAGTATATGGCTTATACAATCTTTTCACACCTCTAAACATTATTTTAAGTGTCTTTATTGTTCTATACATGCCATCATAAACATAACCAAGAGATGGTTTTTCATCCAATCAACAATTCACAATCTTATTAATGGTCTTTTTTTGACATGATTAAACAATCATTCCAAAATTTGTTATCCATTGATAGAAGATGCTTCTTTTCCTTTAATAGTTATCGCTAACTTTGAATCCACATAATGTTTATTTGTAGCAAGAGCTTGCAAATCATGTTTATGATCATATACACTTTTCAAAGTAATAAAATTTATTGAAAATGAGTAGCTCTTGGGCATACTATTTCAGTCCACCCTTGTCTTTTCCTCAACCAAGATAATAGGAAAATATAATTATAAATTAATATTGTTATCTTTGATGCCTTCTTATCAAGATCCACTACATAAGGCAAGCTACCAATATCTTTTAGAATCAAATTCAAGAAATGTGTTGCATAAGGAGACCAACAAATATTCTCGTACTTTTAATGCATTAACTCTTCAGCCTTCTTATAATTTGTTGCATTATCAATCACAAGTTGCACAATATTTTATGGACCTATCCACTCAACAACTTTAGTAAATAAAGAACAAAGAGTTGTAGCATCTTTCTTAATGTCAGAAGCATCAACAGATTTTTAAAAAGATACTCCTCGTGGACAATAAACTAAAAAAATTAATTAATGTTCAATTTCTAACATCTGTCTATCCATCAGCCATTAAAGTGCACCATGTTTCCTTCCAACAATGCCTATAAAATTCAACTAAAAGTTTACATTCTTCTTTGCAATCTCTCAATAGATTAATTCTCATTATGTGATATGATGGAAGTTCATAACCTGGTCCAATAGCAAGTATTGCATCTATAGCAAAATGATGAATTTAAAGCATTGAATGTAATACAATTGTCAAAACCATCTAGCAATGGCCATGTCTCTCAGACTACTTCTTTAGATGCCAAAACACTTTTAAAGATGGTGACCCAGGTTTTGTTCTTGGAGCAAAGTAAGCATCAATTTAATCTATTTTTCTTTTTTTTCCTTTATATAATTCTTTATCATGTGTATTTGATGATTGTGATTTTGATAGATAAGAGCCTCTCTCTCTTCTTTAATAATATGCTGATTATAAGGATGTACACTCTCTCTATCCTCTTGTGTATCTTATATTTTCTGAGATATTGCTTTTAAATTTTCTTGCATTTGAAAGTGAATATCATGTGAAACTTTTTTGCATGAAGCAATACTTCCCTTAACTCCTGCTAAATGTTGCTTCATTCTATTTATGCCTCCTTCAGTAAAATGATTCCAAGCCGGATCTATTTTCTCATGAAAATAAATAGTTTTATTTTTTTCAAATTATGTAGAAAATAATAAAGATGAAATTCTTTATTTAGTAGAAAGATGTTGTTGAATTATGTGATCTAAATCACCAAGGATATTACTTTTCACCCGAAAGTCAAATATCTATTTTATTAGATGCTGGATCACATAACTCTTATATAGATGCTTCTTTAATTCCATCAAATTTACAAATTCAATGAAGTGAACCATATATATATATAAAGATTATCATGATACTAAACATTATTTATAATAAAAAAAACTAATATTCTATTTGGCTTTAGGATATATAGAATCAAATATTAGATTTTTCAACATACCTTTTAACCGATGACATAAAAAAATGAATTCTAGTTGGAATGGATTTCCTACAACAACATATTCTTAAGTTATTACCAAGGATGAAATCGGACCGGATCATCCATACACCAAAGACGCGGGTATTTTAATAAGGGTTTTAGAGAGGAGTATATATTGATTGGACCAATAATTATTAATTGATACAATTAAAGGTATCTAAGAGTAAATTATCGTGTCAAATAGAATATGTGGAGGAAGGATACAAGTGCTTACAAACAAAGGATATATCACTACCGATATATAAGGCATAAATAGAATAGATTCATAAGTAGGGATGTGTAATTCAATTTTGATATAACTATGAAAGTTAACTATGATGTCGTGGGATAATAGAAGAATTAATTCATACAGTAGAATCAGTAAAGATAACAATATGTTGTTGTAGGAAATCCATTCATGCTAGAATTCATCCTTTTTCTGTGTCATCAATTAAAAGGATATGTTGAAAATCTAATCTTTGATTATGTATACCCCAAATACCAAATAGAATATTAGCTTCGTTATGACAATAAGTTTAGTACCATGATAATCTTTCTATATATATGGTTCACTTCGTTGAATTTGTAAATTTGATAGAATTAAAGAAGCATCGATATGAGAGCTATGTGATTCAGTATCTAATAAAATATATATTTGATTTTGGGTGAAATGTAATATCCATTAAAAATTAATTGATTATTAGAATATTGTATTTTCCTTGAATCAATAGATCTTCTTGGTTGGATAATAAGATCATTCTTATGTTCATTAAATGAGAGTTGTCTTCTAGGTAATCTAAAACTACTACTTTCTCCAAAATCAAGAAAAATGGATCGGTGGTATTAAATTTGTATATGCTTGTCATGTTGGATAGTTTGTCCTATTTGAGAGAACATAGAATGTATGAATAGATTCATTATTTGTTCAATACTATAATATTATGATGCTTGAAATAAGCATATGTTGCTTGATAAGTACTTGATTATCTAAAATAGATTCATCCAATGCTAGTCATGCATTCTAACATCTCTAACCTCTTAAAAAAATGGATTCAAGGGTTGTGTTGTAGATATCTCCTCTCAATTGAAAGAAAGAAATTTGATCAAGGCTTTGGAGCACAAAGAATGACATGAGGCTTGAGTTCCATAGCAGAAAGCAATCTTGAGTGGAGGTAGGTTAGCTGCAAGGTGGATGGTGAGGCCAAATGTTGTGCATGCGTGACAACATGACCTGCAAGTCATCTTGCCAACATTGTCATATAAATGATTAAAGCAACAGTTTCTAGAGTTAAGGCAGCAGTAGCTGCTAAAAAAACCAGTGGGGGAGTGCTAGTGGTCTTTGGTTGTTGGAAAGGAAGAGCAAGTGTGAGATCATGGAGAGGAGATGGGTAGCTTGTCAACTTTTTGTTGCCCAAGAGTAGCTTGGTATGAAGAGAAGGGAAGTGGAGATCACCGAAAAATGTAGGTTTCATGGGCATAAGAGATGGAGGAAGTTGAACTACAACTTACACAACAAGGAGAAAATCTTGGGAGAACTAGTGACTTGTATGGAATGGTTGTTATGGCTCAACTAGAGGAGAAAGGCTTGATTGGGAGGGGAGTTTGACTGCAGTCTGTAGATCTTCAGATGGCCAGTGAGTGATGTTGTGTAAGAGATGAGGTTGGAAATGTGTATAGAGGGAGAGAGAAAGGTTGAAGAGCTGGGTTGGTCAGCTGGGAGCACGTGATGGATTTCGAGTATGGGTATGGCTTGTAGGGAGAACATCATTGAGCTATATCATAGTGTGGAAGAGGCTTGGACCTTCAATCTCCATGTGGGAGAAGTAAGGGAGGTGGAACTAAGAAGGTTCCCACTAGTGGGATACTAGTAGTAGATTGCATTTAGGATTTTTTTCTCTTTTTTTATCAAGTGACGGGATGGGCAGATGGCTTTACGACATGTAGGAGATGGGCTTAAACTATAAAAAACTACAAGATTTAGAATGTTAAAATAGAAATTAATTGCAATAGTTATCTTCATTATAGATGAAGGACATCTAGCTGCATAAGTGAAAAGAAATCTTATGATCTTAATAAGAAAATGTGCAACTAAAGTATTCAAAAAGAATCTAATTAACTTTACATAGCTGCGTGATTGTGTGCTTAACGATAAGTGATAAAATATATTAGATGATTTATTAATTCAATTAGAGAGGTTAAATAAAATTTAATTTTGATTTTACATAGTCGTGTCATAATATAGACATATCATATATCAATTTTAGGTTATTCTGATATTTTGGACGCAACGACGTAATCCGTTCATCGATCGAAGAATATTTTAAATAATTTTGATGACATCCAGTGTATTTAAACTTTGATTTATGTGATATCGCATCCAAAGCCTGTCGAATTTGCTTCATAAACCCAATATGACTCGTGGATCATATGTGGAGATCACCAAAATTCTCATTTTAAATAAAATAAAATCTTGATAATATTTTATCCAAAATAAAATAACACTAAAAATTTTCATTGAAGATAAATGAATAATTTAATTCTAGATTTTCTAATAAAATGTAGTTGGAGATTTAAACTTAATTTTAAACTTGAAGAAAAGTAATTTCCTTAAAGAACCAACTTTTCAAACATGTTTTATGGTTGATGTTTTTGAGTCACTATAGCACCCAAGAGGGAGCTGAATTGGGTGTTAATTTAAAATTTAAAAGTTATATCTTAAATTTTAACTTTTAGAAAAAAAATTAATTTAAGAAAAGTAATTCCCTTAAAGAACCAATGTTTTAACCATGTTTTATACATAATACATAATACATAATACATAATACATGTTTTTTAACCACAAAGATTTCAACTCTATGTTTGCTTCTTCCCACTTGGACCTTTCGATAGTGGATTCTTGAACTTAAGGTCCAAGTATCACACTTTGATGTTCACCTTAAAAAATTTTATACTATGACCTTTCAACAGTGGAACCTTAAATTTAAAATCTAAATGTCACACCTCGATGTTCACCCTGCAAATCTTCCATTGGTTAATCTTGATTTATCAAAAATAAATGATAACACCATAATAGAGCTTTATTAGCTTATGTTTTAAGCTATACTTCATGCACTCTTTTCTCTTTGATGACTTTTAAAATTTTCTACACTTTGACAGATAACATTTAATGTTCTCTTCTCTAAGGCCAATGATGACCTTGTGGAGACCACAGATGATGTGTCATCATATATAATGTGGAATTTGATCTTCATCAAGAGCTCTCCAAATCTAAGCAATATGATGAAAGTCTTTAAAGTCTTTTCCCATTTTATTGAAGTCACGGACTGTTAGCTTATCTCTCCCAAGATGCTAAATATTGAGAGACAGCTACATTGATACATGCAAGCTCATAAGTTTATTGAAGAGCTTGGATCAATCAAAATTTAGTTCATTATGATGTTATCACTCTTATAGTAGCATGCAAAGGGCAACTATGTTTTGTCATCCCAAGCACGGGATCTTCTTTAGAGAAGGCAATCACTAGAAGATTTTGTACTTACAAAACCTTAGTCATACACCATTCAACAAAATAAGCATTTTATCTCTTCAAATTGTTGAGAGCCTATATCAAAGTTTCTCGAAGATTTCTCAACATCAAGAGGGTATCATATACACTCAATTGTGCAAGGATCTTTCTCACATGTAATAAGATGTTGTAGACAATTATGTTGCTTGAATTTGACTTCTTTTAGATCTTTAGAAATGATGTCCTCATGAATCTTAAATTTTTTTTGACCTGCCTTTGCTTGATGTCACATTCTTTGTTAGTAGTGAAAATATTTTGTTACTTTTAGTTGAACTTAGACCATTTTATCCAGTTCAAAGAATTGGCTAGATGATTTAGAACCACTCACTAATTTCATGGGCATCATATAGGATTTTATTGAAGAATTTGACTTCTCTCCATCAAGAGAACATAAATCTTCATTTGAACAATTATTATTCTGCTAGGCCATCATACCAAATTTAGATATTATTTCCCTTAACTTTTGCTTCTTTCTTGGAAAAATTTCATTGGGTTTAAAAAGAATGCTCAACTCCAATTATCATTTTGAATACTTTGAATAAGGAACATCTGGCATCACATGAATGATACATGTTTCCACTTAGCATGACGCATCATCTTCCTCTTCATCCGCTTGGAAATGAGTTAAGACATAAAGTCTATAAACTGATTGGCTACCTAGTTAGTAGATGATCTTAAAGAAGTATGTGCTTGAACCAAGGCAACATCATTTATAAACAATGGGTGGGTTCTCTTCATCTCTTTATTCTTTTCTCTCATCTTTCAATGAACTCAAAAGTGTTATACTATTTTGCTCGCAATAGTTCTTAATAAGAGATAAAGCGATAATCTTCGTGACATCGATTATCGAGAAGACTCATTTGTATGTATAGACAACCTTTGCTTATAATATCTTCATTTCTTTCTTCTTCTTGAAATTATATTTCATAGCTGTATCTTTGGTGGATCTCTAGCTCATAGCACGACATAGACACCTCGTTAACTGAGAGACTGTAATCTAAATTCACTCCTTTTCCAAGAGGGTGAAATTGATCGATGACAGGATCTCCCAAAGGATTCTCTAGGGTATCAATTATCATCAACTTCGTCATAAGAATTCTTTTTCTTAGGTACCCATTCTTGACAAGTTTTATTTGTGGTGGATCTATGGGAGTATGGTTTAGATATCACGTGTCTTTCTTTAAGGTAGTTTCACTTCGAGGCTTTGGCCCCAAATTTACTTACCTTTTTGTCGGGACTTTCTGATAGTGGATTCTTGGACCTGTGGTCTAAGTGTCACGCCTCGATGCTCATTGTGCGAGACTTGATTGGATTGGTGCCTTACTATTACTGTGAGAGTTGATCTCCTTGGCGGTGCTTGATAGTTCCTTTTCATCAGTTCCCTTTCCTTTATAACTTTCAGAACCCGATGCACTCTTGTAGATACAGTTTCGGGTTTTCTAACTAGGGGAGCTAGAGCTTGGCATTATTGAGCCTGAAAAGATTGCTTAACTTCACCAGTAGATTTGTTCTTCTTTACTCATCTTAAGTTTTCAAATATATTCTAGGTTGGAACACTCGCTTCTGGTTCCATAGCTGGTTGTACAATTTTCTATTTGAGCAATGGTTGTGGAGCACACAATTCAACATTTCTCTTTCTCCGTTATCTTTGGGTTAGCTTGCTTCCAGATGAAGAATCTTTTGTGTCTCTACTTCTTCTCGAGGCTTCGGCCTCCATATTTGTTTCTCTTTTTATCGGGACTTTTCGATAGTGGATTCCCGAACATGCGATTCAGGTGTCACACCCTGATGTTCACCATGCAGGAATTGCTTAGGACGGTATTAAGCATTACCCACTAAGAGTAGCTTTTTTAGTGAACCTTTCTCATTTTTTCTAATAATCGGGCCTTAATACTTTTTCTTCATAAGACCCTTCTCCTTGACAACTTTCAGCACCTTGTGCACTCTAGAGGAACGTCATGCTCTGAGCGGAGAGAGAAAGATCACTGAAGCCGAATAGATCTTGGAACGTCTTTCAAGCCTTCCACAAATGCATCTAAAAGAGGGTTTCCTCTCAAGAGATGGATATCCGGAAGATGATGTGTTTGGAATTCTCTTGGCCTCTTATTTATAAATATTTGGGTTGTGTGACCAAAATTCCCTTGGAGCCATTATGTTATGTTTTGGAGTATAAAGTTTAATATTTGATATTGTAATTAGACGAGTATTAAATAATATAAATTCATCATTTTAAATAAAAATATTCATTTAATTATTAAATTTAATATTATATATATAAGATAATATGATCACATGAGAGATTTGCATTGAGCCTAAGGAGCATAAATAAGAGAGATTAAATCTTATAGAATTAATAGAGTGAATTGATTTCTAAAATATCTAATTAACCACCTTTGATAAAAGATTTAAGTAGCATTTAGGTAATTTTCCTCATTTGGAAAACTATATTTTAGCGTATTTTGAAGAGTTTGTGGTGAGAAAGTTATATTTTTTCATCATGATTTGATAAATTATAGTGGTTGCATCTTAGGTAATAGTTTTATGGCTCTACCACTACATTTTCATATCACTATAACTATCTCAAACATACTCTTAGTTGATCTTGTTATATAAATGATCTAGAGAAAAGAGATTAGGAGAAGATTATGAAAGACTTTTCAATGATGTGATGATTAACCTATGATTTTTTTTATAGGTGATAATCAAAGACCATGTTATAGAATTATATATATATATATATGTATATATATATATATATATATATATATATATATATATATGATTTAATCAATCTAAAAAATATAACTTCGCAAAATAATGATTTTATTTTATCAAATAGAATGTTAAAATTGCAATTCAAGCTCACATTAAAATATTAATGTTTATGCAATTTAAACTTCAACCAATAATAATGATATTTGAATGCTTTCTTTTAAAATTAATTCCAAATAATTTTTGAATCTAAACAAAATGATCACAACTATATACACAAATATTATGATATAGGGAATTTTAACTTCAATGATGTGTGCAAGAATAAACATAATTAATAAGAGATAAAAAACAAAAAATTATAAAAATAATAATTTAAATTTGAGACAAATTTGTTTAGATTTCACCAAAATTAGGTCAAAGTTGACTTAGATTTCACATAAGTTAAAAAAAATTCAAATTTGAGAAGAAATAATCTTACTAAATGAAAAAAAAATAGAGAAAGATCACCTCAAATCTTTATGAGAATTCTCTTGCATGCCAACTTTCTTGAAAAGAAAATTTGATGAATCAAAGAATATATTGCATGAAAGACCATAGAGAAATTAAAAACTAAAATTTTTTCTTCTTTTCTTGCAAAGATTAGTTTTGAATAATCTTAAATGGTGTAGCAATCCAAAAGTTAGGTTTTACTTTGAAAAGTTTTAAATCATCGCTTAATAAAAATCCATGGTGAAGGGATGAGATTTTGAAAGATTTGAATAAAAGTAATTTAATTTCTTTGAAAATAATGAATGGCTAACTCCACATATGATTGAATCAAAAAGAAGGTTATCTGCTTCAAATGAATAAAACAACTGAAAGTGAATTTACAGAATTCAAATAAGGGTGTTTAGGAGAAAAATTAACTTAGAAAAATTAAAATTAAATTGAAGAAATTTTAGCCAAAATAAAATAATTTTGATTTTTAATATATTAGGAAACCATTAAGGCATTGTATTTTAAGTATATAAATACATATTTAACAAATATTGAAAAACTTCAACTAATATATGATTAAATTGAGCCTGTCATTTATTATTAATTAACTAAAAAATTTTAAAAATTTGCAATGGGTTTAATTGATCAACTTGATTCTAATGACCTTCAAGGTTCAATTTGGGCCAATTACAGCTAAGAAAAGCAACATAATAAAGGGTAATTAAGGTCAAGTCATATATAGTTTACCTATTAAAGTTCTAATGAACAAGAAATAGTCAATTTAAATAATTGGGTAAAATTGTTCATGTAGATCAAATAGATCTATTTGGGCTTAATTCGATCAAAGGGTCCAAACTAGTTATAATAGTTATCTACTTAGATAGGTCTTAAATACCTCAAGATATACTTAAATATGGAGGCAAATGCCATTAAAAAAATCAAATCTCTTCAAGTCAAAAGAAACAATATCAAGTGCCATGCATCAAATAGTGAAAATCTAGTCAGTTGTATATATTTTTGTCTCTTGAGTCAATATTAGGAATTGTTCTCTCTCTCAAGGTTGTATGATTCCCCCTCTTCATGGATTTCGCTATAAAAATAGTATACATGATTTAGTTTATCTTGCCTTGATTTTATGTAGGATCATAAGAGCTTAAGATTATTTGTCTTTAAGGACAGTATGATTCAATTATGACTCCACCTTTTTGTATCAGTCTCTTCTAAAGTCCATATAGCTTTGTAGATCCCCAATGAATGTGCCATATCAAATTTGTGCATAAATGACTATTGGATAACATTTAGTCCTTCAAACTTTAAACCTACTTTATGCCTTGGTAAACTAGAACACCTACTTTACATCCTCGCTTGTTATTTCCACCATTTACTTCATCTTGTTCTTTTAAACAATGTTGAATTTTAAAACATAGAGTTTATCTAAAAGGTATTATTGGTTAGGGAACACTTGACAACTTGATTACACATGAATGGTGATCATTGATTGTTATTTCATGTTTTCATCTCATTAGATTTACTAGCTTGTAAATATGTTTGAATATATTTAAACATATGAAATAATAAAGCTAAACAAATAGTCAAGTTTTAAAGAGAAATTCTTAAAATTACTTATTTAAAAGTTATAAACTAAAACTAAAATTTATAGTTTTTTTCAATCAACTATCATTAAAATTATTTTTATAAGCTTCTACTTAATTATAATTAATACTACAATAATATAATTATGGATGAATTTTGGCAATCATAATGATTTAATTAGAGCTTAGTAGACCATAGGTCCATCAATTTGGGGTTGGGAAGCCCTACAATTAAATTTAATATGCTTAATTACACTAAGTATCACTAATTAAAAATGTTATTAATTGCAAAAAATTATTTCAACCATTTTATTAGCCAATTAGTGCTCAAGTATCTCCTATTAAATAATATAAAATTATTGACTTTAATTAATCATTTTTAAAATCTAATATTATTTTTCAAATTTATTACGTACTAATAAGTTAATAAATTTGGGTAATCCAACTTCTAATTACATGAACAATTCATATCATCATTGGGCATTTTCGTTAAGATGATTGAGCTCTTAGGATTAACATTTAAAACATAAACCTATTGATTTAAATATTTAAATAAATTTAAATAATCATAAATAAATTTAAATTAAAATTTTGAAGTACATTCTCTAATTGAATAAAAAAATATAGATTATAAAAACATTTTTTAAAATAAAAGAAATGTATTTTAAAGTATTCAAATGATTTGACCTTAAATCTATCAAAATATATTAAAAATATAAAAATGATGTTACAAAAATTATTTCATTAAACTTGAGTTAATAAGGATAACACATTCCAAAGTTTATATATATATATATATATATATATATTGCTTCTTATAGAGGCATCTTGCAAAAAGAATAGAGGAATACATACTGTGAATTTGTTAGAATTAAATTAGTTCATGGAGTGAGGAAGAGCCTTCTTAGATACCTAGAAAATAGGGTTAGATAAAGTAAAGTAAAGCTGAGAGGTCAAAAAGAGTAGAAAAGTAAAATGAATTTTATTTCTTAATAATCCGTAGTAAGCTGTGTGAAAAGCAAGAGAACAAAAAGTCCATAAGAATAAAGGTAACCCCTTTATATCCTAAGTGGGTCTATCCATATGATAAGAATATATATGGTAATTTAGACACAGAGATGGATTCACCTGATTTAATGCTAGTATATGAAAGTAATGAATCTAGCAAGTATACTATCATTCGGTCCAATTGCTTGATTTGTAGCCGTGCTATCGAAGTTCAAGTGATGACTTTGTCCAACCTTGTAACTATTTACTCAAATGGGAGGAGTAATCTATGGTTAGTTCTTTTGTTATTATTTTAAGTCTTCAACTCACCGTTTGTAGCTAGTCTTATTGTCAAGTATAATTTCTTGTTGGTTTGGCTATTCTAATAGCCTTGCTAGTAAAATCACTCATGCTTATTTGTTCCATTGGGCATGCATTTTGCTCTCTACTTCTTCTACTCCATGTAAATATGACTTGTAAAAAGATAGAAGAATAAAAAGTGATGTTAGTCTGTAAGCATTTAATGAATCTCAAAGAAAAAATTTACATAATTATGAAACGTTCCATTACCTTTTATGCGGATTCATTCCTTCAAGGTGTCTGATCTCTCAATGGATATAAAATAAACCTTTCATTTTTTTCCTTTGGAACATATCACGATACACAATGTCACTCAATTAAATTAATTGTCTTTTTTTTTTAATCTACAAGAAGTATTTGGTTACCCACCATAGACATTAAGAAGCCTCATGATGATATTGACCTACATCTCTTGACCAATCTATGGAAGAAAGCAAAGAAGGCCAATAGGGCAAAGTCACCACGCCTATGTTTGGAGCTAGTATACATGCCCCCATCATTGTCGAACCTTGCATGGCTCCAGTCTTATAGGTTGTACGAGATTTGCAAGAGGGACTGAGTACTTGCCCTGCTAAGGCTGAAAGCTCCTAGTAATGCTACCCTCCGCTCGAGTTGAGGGTGTTGAGAAGGAGGATGATGAAGTTCCTTTGATTTTCTAGCACAAGAAAGCTATGGTGTGCCGATTAATGAGAACCATCTCTGAAAGGGAGATCATATAAAATTGTTTGGGCAAATTGAGACCCACTTTAGCTTTGTGAATTCCTTTATTTAACTTAAAAAATTTCTTGTTGATCATAGTTGAGCATGACCAATGTGTAGGAGTCGACCGAGGGAAATGAAGGGTGCTCACCGACCCTTCAATTTATTTCTTCTGATAGCCCAGGTAGTGTTATGAAACTAATTCACCTTACAGTGAAAGATTTATTAGGTCATGATCCAAGTAGAAAAGAATTTTGTTCTCTTCAGTCATAACTTTCATTTATGAAGGTTTGGCTTTTGGTGAATCCCCTTATTGATATTTTATTTCTAATTTTGATGATTTTTCTCACCATCTATGACGCCAGCCTTGTCATGGCTGACTTGGTGGTGTGGGCATGAAGAGGGCTTACATTCATGGGACAATCACTAAGGCACCCACTCAAACTAAGTTCACTTCCTTTAACATAAATAATTGTTGGTGATCTTTCCATCTCCTACTCTTCAAGACGATAGTTTGTAAAAGGTGAGTCCTCCCAGTCACATATGGATGAAGTTGAGGAACCACGCAGTGTTTTATGCTCTTCGAAGTTTGCCAACCTATCAAGGGAAGCTTTTACTTTTCATGTGAGAGATAGATGAGTTCCAATCTTTGTTAAATCTAGAGTCATAGTGAAGGCATATTGAGTATATATATTGTGTATCTTAAAGTTAAGTTGCTGACCTTAGCAAGGTCTTGGTCTTATACTATAGTTTGAGTTGATCTTTAGAACTCGCTCAATCCTTCTGGGAATCTCTTCTATCTCCTTGAGAACTTCAATTCTCTCTTGCGGTCTTTAGCTATAATACTTCATCTTACTATACTGTCAACCGCCTTTTAGCAGTGCTCGAGATTGATTGAGATTTTGTTTAACTGATTTCCTCACATCTAGTTTAAAATTTGATGGTTATGTGGAAAGGTGATAACACTTTGAAAAGTATTGAGTAAAGATCAACCAAAGATGGTGTTGTAGGTGGCCAAAGCCTCTACATGATAAATTTAATCATAGCCATGAATTGTTCTTTCTCCTTAAGTCACGGGGAGGGTAATTATCCCTTTAATATCTCTTCACTCTTCTAAGAAATTGTATAGAAATCCCTAGTGGGGTGAATTTAGAGTTAGTTATCTTAGCTTGTTGAATACCAATGATTATGTTGATCGCTTCTATGTTGATCAAAATACTTTTAACTTGATAGTTGGCAATCAATTTGTTAACAAGACTTTTAGGTGTCTACACTCTAGCTCATGACCATGTTCATGGTGGTAAGCATAGTGCCTTGATCGATCACGAACTATATCGAGTTTCATTGGTAGTGGTCTCTTAAAATATTCCTTATTTTAATTGGCCTCTACTAACTCGGCCATTAATACTCTGAGAGGAGTTGTTAATGTAGGTTACGAGTATTCAGCTCCTTGGTAACAAGTTGTAAGATTCCTAAACCCCCTAGCTATTGGTGCCTTAGATCGCCTTCTTTTATCTTCTCTTCTAGCTCGATACCCGCCACTAGGTTGTTGCTCTCAAAGAGATATCTTTACTGAGTCTTTTACTCAGACCGATGGTGTTGGTTGAATAACTTCATTATATTCTTTCATATTTACATAGTTTTTTGCCACTCCATTATTTACAGTGTCTTTGGTTGTTAGAATCGAGAACATATCTAAAGGGTCCTTCTTTCGCCATTAAGCAAGTAGCTTGGGCAATTCTCGATTCTAAATCTTTAATTTCCAACATCTCTTATTAGAAATGTGTGTTGAACTTCCTCAAGACTCAAGTTCTTACCTCATTTATGGAAGGGCTTGAAATATACAATGGTTTTGAGCACTTGCAAATTGTGTAGCAAACATCCTCTTGAACTCAAAAAATAAGGTAATGACCTGAGGAAATCACAAAGTGGTAAAGAAGAGATGACACTTCATTACATCATCAAAATCTATCGAAAATAGACTTCATATTTAATAATTAGCATTCCAAAGGATGTAAGCACAATCAATGTGCACATAATGGACTCTACATTTAATAATCGGCATTCTGATGAATGTCTAATTTATATTAGTAAAACAAACTCTACATTTATATTGGCTTTCCAAGGATGTAAGCCCATTCATTGTCAAAAAATGGATCATATTCTTAAAGTCATGAAATTTCAATGGATGTAACCCCAATATATATTTACAAAGCAAACTTCCAAAGCATTCTAAGGGATGTAAGTCTAACTCAATCGCATTCCAATAGATGTAAGCTCGCTTTATGTTTGCAAGAAAATTTTAGTTAACATTGGTTATATAATGGATGTAAATCCTACATATCTCATAAAATTCTCAAATCATTTTGTCAAGAAGAGGAAGTCATAAAACTAAATGATCGACCAAACTTACAAAACTAAGTTTAGATTAAATACTCCAATAAACACCTGCATAATAACTCTACTCTACTTGACATTCCTAGGATGAGGCACCCATGACTGCTAATTAAGTTCCCTGGACATTATGAGTAATAGCTGTCTGATGTCGATAGCATAGAATAACAGTGGGCATGGGATGAAAAAATCATGGGATCTTGACTACTACTTTTATCCTAGATAGTCATTCACACAAATATCACTAAACACCAATTCACACTAAAGATCAATACAAACATCCAACCTTAATCGAGAGGGCCCTTCTATTGTGATATGAGGGGTAATTAACTATGGATGCTAATTAATCATAGGTTCTTGCACCTATGGTGAACTTGGAAGCGTACCTAAGGTCATTGGAAAATGAGGGTAAGTCATGTTTTATCTTCAATCTAATCTCCTTCAAAATTTAATTAGAATCAATACATAAACTCTCAATGAAAGATCAAACTTGAATTTTAGAGACCACATATTTGATCTCGACTCTTAATAAATCAATGTAATGCGAGAGAGTAGTTCTTCAAGTAGCAAAATTGGGAGTAATATTTTGCATGGAAACCAAACTAAGTACGGGTACAAGTTATCAATATTCACGGATTAAGAATTTAAACCAACTGAAAAGATTTCATAAATAATCAAAAATGTGCAATAGATGATTTAAGAGTACATTGTAGGAAAAGAATACTTTGGATTGAGGACATAGAACGCAACATGCAACAATACATCTTTTGGAGACAAAAATGAAAGGAAGTTTTAAATTTTTTTTCCATATTGTTAAGTCATTAAATTTTATGGTTATTTCATTAAAATTTTTATTCAGGTAACTCAAATCTACTAAAGTTTATGTGTGCTTTCATGTTTATACACCAATTTGCATTTGCATCTGTGTATAAAGAATGAGGTTAGGATCTCATAAAAAATTTTAACTGAATGATAAAATTATGAAAAGTAGAAAATGGGATCCCAAGTTTTATTTTTTTTCTTATTAGTATTTGGTAGCAATGGTAACTATAATAGAAGACAGATTGCATGGAAATGTTTCCACAAAATGAATTTGTTGTCATAAAATAAAGCAACAATAACATGATGAAAATGGAGATAAATTATCATTACAATTTGATAGAGATTATATTATACTTTTATTGGCACTATGGTTCCTCGATAGCCAAATGCATTGTTTAATTATGTTTTTTCTTTCAAGTTGTTCATTCCCATAAATATCTGAGCTAGAGACAGTGAGTGGCGGATGGCTCTTAGAAGTAACATAGGTCAAGATGCACGCATGGAAAAGAAAACCTCAAAAGATGTAAAAGTTAAAACCAAAGAATTTTTCAATTTAGGTTTGAGTTGGCAAAGTATTTCCCATAAACCAAAACAAGAAAAGTTGAAGCATAACAAGATGCATTAAAGGAAATAAATGATCGGATAATGCAAAGGAAATGAAAGTTAATAGTTAAAAATTGATGATATTATATGAAAGAACTATACATCCAAAGAAAATATAATTTATCCAACAAATCTGAAATTTCTAAGTACACATATCAAATGCTAAATTTCGCTATGAACACTCCAGAAAGGAAACCAAAGTCTCTAGGAGGAGAAAAGAAAAATAAAAAATGTAAACAGGAAAAGAGTTTTTCACTCTGCTCAACCCCATTCAACTTTATTTATAAATTTTCTAAAGTATAATATAAGGTTCAATCTAAGTAACGTTGGTTTGGATAGAATAAAAGAATCAACAATTGTACTACAAAGAAACACTTTTAGTAATTGCAGCAACCCTAACACAAAGAACTTCATCTTAACAAGGAAACTATTACTTCATTTGTTAGGCCAATCCTTGTTGTCATTAATAGTTCTGCTTCTTTATTTGGATTGATCTGTCATCCATTTCAGCATTCTTATTATCTTTTATTTTTGAACTTTTGATGAACTCAGTAAGTTCACTACAATATTCCCATCATCAAAGATGATCTTGCTCTCAAGGTCAAAAATTTAGATAGGTGGTACATAGTCTTCCAAATGAACCCATGATGGAATCCGTCCCATTGAATTAGTAATTGCACTACTTCTCTATTCCATGCACATGATGGTTCATTAATTAAGGATGGCAATGAATGAAGCAATGCTGGTGGTGAACAAAGCTAGTGGGGGGCTAGATGTAGAGTGCAATCTTAACAAAATGTTTTAAAACGAGATATATCAAAACTTGGATGCATTTTGGTAGTTTCTAGTAATTCTAGTTAATAAACCACCTAACTTACATTGATCGTGTGAATGATTAAATGTTTTCCTAACGATATTGCCACTTATGTAGTTATAAGTTGTTTTTAGCAATTAGAAGTCTTTTTAACAATTATGGGCTTTATAACTTTACTATCTTCATGGAGACAATTTAGTAATTAAGAGGCCTAAGTGTTATTTGGGATACCTTGCCTACAAATATACCTTCTTTCATAGAGAATGGGGACTTTTATAGTTTTATTGTCAGAATACCCTGATGTTGGAGAAGAATTTCCCTGTTTGGAGTATATTTTCTCAAATTTGAAGGAAAGTGGTGATGGTAAGAATTCATAGTTAAGTGTAGAAGTCTACCCCATCTAGTCTTACACTTCCTCCTCCAATGACTATCAAGAGGTTTTCCTAAGTTCTTGTGCGCTTAAAAGACATTAATAGTAGTGTGGCTCTAAAAAATTCACCACCACTCAATGAAGATAATGATTAAAATGTCAGTCAAATTTTCAGAAGGCAGATGAAATAGTAGATAAGACGCTACCCAGAAATTTCACCCTCATTTTGTGAGGACTTTACATCTGGTTCCAAGTTTTCTATAGATGCAAGCAGCTATGGTTAATTATCCCTCCTAATACTGAGAGAACACTTTCGATTAAGGCTAGTCAATGAGTCACTAAATAGCGAGCATATAGTAACAGTGAGTGGAGTTTAGGATTTATGAGATTTATTATTTTAATTTAAAGCTTATATTTAGGGGAACGATGATGTGCCCGATCAAGATCCCATGGTTCCATCATCCCGGGCTATCGTGGCCTCTAGTCCACTTAGTTAGAGGAGGTAGTCGACCCAACCTGACCCCTTGTCAGCAACCATGGGTTATGTCGTCCAAAGTATCCTTGTAGACCTAGGGTGGATTTTGTCTAAAGGGACAAATATAAGTCAACCTTAACTAACAGAGAGCATTTTATCCAATCAGATACATTATATAATTCACAACTAAAAAAGAAAAGTCATTAGGGAACATACGGGCTGCGATCGTGACCGTAATTTAGTAGTGTCATTTTGAGGCAAACCACCAAGTCAGAGAGCTCTGGTCGTAACTGCAATTATGTGGTGTCATATCGCAAACCCAAATGGACGAGGACACGCCACATCCTTATCGACTTAAGGTTATTTAAGTATGAAAATAATTATGTATTTGATTTGACATTGGCTCTGTGAGCAAAAGTCTTTTGACTTGTCACCCTCTACAAATAATTGCAAGAGGTGGATGAATTTTAACTTTAAATTTAAATAATTAATTTCATTTAATTTATATATTTTTATTTTTATTTGAACATATGATTATTTTGTAATTTATTTGAATTTGAATACATATAATCATTAATCATTTAAACCTTGATAATAATAGCCTTTTGATTGTATGATTATTGTAGCTAGTAGATCATGTCAACTCCTCTCTTTTCTCGTAGAGAATGGTAAATTCATTGCTTCAAGATCTATCATCCACCAAACCTTGTCAACTCTAGTTTGAGCATAGGATTGGGTTTAAGACTTTCCTCTTGAGGATTTAAACTTGAGAAGTTACATTAATAATGATGCCGATAGATTTATCTTTATCATTCTATATAATTAGCTTCAAATTTCATTAAGTTGAAAATATTATAATAATATTATTACATTTTTAGATTTTGTTAACCCGGACCCAGTCCTAAGACCCAACCGGGGTTCAACCCATGCAGGATCCTCAGACACTACGTTTAGATCTATAACATTTATGTCGGGACACATGCGGATGAATAATTAGTTTTGAATTATTGTAGGTATATATTCATTCATTTTTCATATGACTTGCTTATATTTATTTAAGCTTTCAAGCTAGTGGATACTTCCATACATACAAGTATCTATTCTCTTAAAATGATGTATGGATATAAGAATGTCTAAGTTGAAGTAGTTATATTAGATAGAAAATGTGTAAAATTGCAAATGTTTGAGATACCCAATATCATACATCAAATGTAGATTTGTTCTCAAAATATGAATTTGACCATTTCAAATGTTCTTCATAGATCAATTAAAGGTCCATTCTATAAGACATAAGTTTAATTCTTTCACTTTTTTTCATAAATCAAGAATAGATCTGTTTATAAGACATGCGTTGACTCTTTTAAATACTTGTGAATCAAGTGAGAATCTCTTCTAACATGAGCTTGACTCTTTCAAATGTTATCATGAATCAAGTGATTAAGCAAAACATTGCTCTATGAAGTAAGCATGAGATTCATTTAACTTGAAAGTTCATATGCCTATTCAATTTGAATGGAATGTAGTAGTATTTTGAATATACATTATAAGTCATTCCATTAAACACTTAGCACAAAGCTCAAAGCTATAGATTCACATGAAAGAATGGTTCACGATTCATGATTGGATTTATTTTCCTTGAATACTTGTATAAATCATAAGACATTAAACTTAAATGTAAGATTGATAACAAGCATAGGAAAGATCTCATTCATTTGAATGTTTAAATAATCTTCCGATCAAATATTCAATTTTACATCAATGTTTAATGAAAGGCATCTCATTCATATTCATTGATGAATTATCAAACCTTACTTATACTCATAAATGAGATATTCTTTGCAAGTCTTTATGTTTCAACTCAAATTGTATTCAATTCTCCTCCCAAGAAGAAAAATAATTTGAACTAAATTCTTTTCACATTTTCAATACATGATATAATACTATTGAATTGAATGTATGTATTGAAAAATTTAGTTTGCATTTATTGGTAAACTTAAGGAGATTCAAGCTTAGTTTAAGCCTTAACCTCTTTAATTCAATTAATAAAATATTCTTTGCATTTCAAGTGATAGTAAAGTTCATCTTTACTTGCTATTATCAAATCATATGTTAGTGAGCAAGTCATGAAATTCTTTTAAGTCTCTTTAGCTAATTCATTTGATGTCTTATAATTTATGATTCTAAGTGATCATTTCATGATTTGAATCTTAATTCACATTCATCTTATGATACATAAAGTTCAAAAGTTTATCTAAAATGTTAAACCTTATAGTTTAGTTTACTAGAAATTTCAAGAACCTCCCATCATCCCCAGTAATTCAGAGACGGGCCTTCCCACCATGCCAAGAAAGTGCATGGTTGGTGTTGTTAGACACCATAGGCAAAAGTATAATTTATCTACCATGCCAAGAAAGACTTGCATATGTTTGCATAGCATAACATTTCCTTGTCACATTGGAACAATGCATACAAGTACTTAATTTAAAGCATATTTCCTTGCCACGTTGGAACAATGTGAACAAGTACTTGTATCACAAGTTTCTCCACCACATTGGAACAATGTGAATGGGTACTTATCACAAAATTTATTTTCTTATCACATTGGAATAATGTGTGCAAGTACTTATATCACAAGTTTTCCCGTCGCATTAGAACAATGTGAACGGGCTTATATTACAAAATATATTTCCTTATTGTATTAGAACAACATGAGCAAATACTTATATCACAAGTTTCTTTGCCGCATTGGAACAATATGAACGAGTACTTATATCAGAGCAGATTTTCCTTCCACATCAGAACAATGTAAACAGGTACTTAGTAATCTTTGAAATTTTACCTTTACATATGCATTAGGGCAAAAGAAGCATTATACAAGTGAAGATTTTACCTTATGTTGTGACTTATCACCATTTCATTCAACATTTCATCCAAAATTTACCCTTTAATGCATAATCAGCAAATTAATGTATAAGCCTTCAACAAATGCAAGCCCCATCTAATCTTTTCCTATTGAATATCAAAATATTGCTTTCTTCCTTATATTCAGAAATCAAAACAACACTTTGATGGTAAAATGCAAATGAATTTTCAACTTTGATAACATGAAAGAGGCAAAACAAAAGCAATGTGCCTTCATGAAAACCATAATCCCATCTTATCATGTTAATAGAGAGAAAGTCTCAAGATCAAATTGATTGAATACATGTGAGAACAAGTAGAACATGAAATAAGTTTGAACAATTTTAGCTCACAATCAAGTGCATACAGCAAAGTGAATGTCTCCAAAATTCACTAACCTTGCAATCATATTCATAATTTTTCCATTTTGATTCAATAAAAAAAAGAGATGTTGAATGGCTAATCTTAAATGCAAATTTCATATATTACCATGGAATTCTAAAGCCAAACAATGCATTGAACCATTTTGCATCAACATATAAACAAGATGACCACTAGATCATAAAGTGTAAGAGTGATCTACTCCAAAACATATGATAAAATAAGAGGACTCAAATAATAGAATGAGAGCCATGAATCAAAGTTAAAGCTTATGCACTTCCTATTTCATATCAATTTCACAATGATATTAGAATTTAAGCAAGATTTAATTAAACAAGATAATAGGTAGTCATTCTAAACCTTGCAAATTATTCATTCAACCAATGAAGGACAATGACTTTCAAATTCTATGCAAATGAAATCTCATTTCAGATTGCACTTCACATGTCCATTAGCTGACAATGGAGAGAAAAGAACAATAACAATGCTAGCAAAGCCAATCACTCCCCCTTTCATTCCCTTTGTTTTAAAAATGATAGCCAATAGAATTTAAGCCACACAAAGTAAGCAATTTTATGAAAACTTTAAAACCAAGAGAGCAAATCATATCCTACATCTATGTCAACTTATTTTAGTTTTAATGCAATATAGTGAGTACAATAGGAATAAACACTAGGCAAGGTGCAACCTTAATGAAGCTAAACAACAAAAATGGGAGCTTTAAACTTGCATAAATCTCATTTCATATTGTTTTTTAAATGCCCACTAACTTAGTGATCACAAAAAAGAGGAAAACAAGAACAATGCTAGCAAAGCCAATCACTCCTCCCTTCATCCTCTTCCTTTAACATGATAATTACATGGAGTTTAGGCTACATAAACTAAACAATCACATTAAGTTTGGTAAGTCTAGAAAATCTGAAATCTTACCTAAACAAGATAACCACCTTCATGATTGCAAGTAATCAAACAAAGGAAAGAGGTACAACAAAGCAAGGTAACCCTCATAAAAGATCACAACCCTACTAATTTTACATTTTTTTTCATTTGTTTGGTAACTCAAATAGATGCATCATAGGAATGCTTAGTGACAAAAACAACGCAACCTGAGCTATGCCATGTTAAACACCATCTCCCCCTCCTATTGCAATTGCATAAAAGAATAGCCCAAGCACAAAATATAGATGAAAGAAAATATCACTGAACCCATTTCATCCAAGCAAAAGGGAATGAAATAATGGTAGGGAACTTAGGGTTGAATAGAAACAACCTAAATTTGATTAAAAGAGGAGGAAAAAGATTTTGGGAAGAACTAAAAGGAAGCCCTCGCTGCTAAAAAAAAGGATAGGGATGCTCACTGCGTCGTGGAGCAAATGACCATGTTAGGGGAATTCCCTTTTTCTGAGGGAGAGATGGACAGACCCAAGAGGAAGGGAGGTCAATGTGCCTCGACTACTGTGGCTCGTCTGTCGAGGAGGAAGGAATGGACAGGGGAATCCATTCGGCCTACTCGTTTGACTAGGAAGGACGACCAAAAGGGTTTTGTAACTAAAGAGAAGATTTGAGAGAGCCTGATAAGAGGAGGATCGACCGCAAATTGGATGGACAACTGAGGGAGGTCGCTGAGACAGAGGAAGAAGGAAAACCAAGAGGCAGCTGATGAAGAGAGGGAGACCAAGGATACTCATGCAACTTGGAATGAGGAAGAGAAGAGTGAGTCACATGAGAGAGAGAGAGAGCCGACCATAGAGGACAAAAGAATGCTAAGCGGTTTAAAAACCAATAGGGTTCATTAAATCCAATTGGCTCCCTAAGCATCTAAATTGATTGGTCGATTGGTGTAATTAGCTAATTGGGCCGATTAAGCAAATATTATGGGGTTTAAGCAGCCATTAGCCATTTTAATGTAGATTAATATAATTTTGCATCAAATCTTATGAAATTATTTTGTATGATGAACCTTAATAATATGGGTGTCAATTTTAAGTATTTTTGTTGTACCGGACACAATGGTGATCTCGCTTTCGATCGAGATCATTTGGACCATATGTCAAAAAAATGAAATTGGGCTTAAATTGTATGACGTCGCATTTGAATCGCTAAACGTTCGCATAGACTTTGTTGAATTGATCGTGGGAGGTGTCGTTTGATAGATATTAATGTTTTAGTGACAACGGTACAGTCAATTTTGTGAGCGGCAGTCGTTTGAACATCGTCGAGGTCTCATAACCTCTATATGCATGTAATTTCATTAAAATTAATTTTAATTAATTGTTTGGTTATTAATTGACCCAATATTTTTCATTTAATTAATTTTGATATTTTAACACAATTACAAAGCCAAATTTTGGATTGAGATGACTTTTGATTGATTGATCATAATTAGGGAGTTTTAATTTGATCATGCAACGCTGTGATTTTCATAGATTTTGCTATATGTGCTTAGTTTGAATTATGGCACATACTTGTAGTTCAACAAGAAGAAATCTGGATGTTGTTGGGGAATGCGAAGGCATTAAAGGGAAGTGGTGATCATATTTTTAACCGGGGACAACCATTGTTCTACAAGGTAATATTTCTTATTTTGTTTGTGTTGTTTTTCCAGCTCTTATCAGGAATTGAAGACTAGCAGCAGAAGAATGAATTTGGATTTGCAAAGGGCTGGTTAGAGGATTCTGCTAGAGCTTAACTCAACCAAAAATATAGAACTGCATTTTGGAGTTGTTGCAAGAGCAAGGACTTCAATGGGAGATGGTTTGCTCCACTCCATGAGCAATAAGAACACCTCTTCTGCCCTAAATTTAGAAGTCCTAGTAGCTTTGGTTCAGTAATGACAAGACATTAGATTACCCATATTTGTTTTCTGATTAGTTTATTAATTTTATAATTTCAATTCTTGAATAGAAACTACCTAATTGTACCTTGGTAAATTACAGGTTTGGTCATGCTTCCCAAATCCCAAGTAACACTGGCATGCTCTATTTATGAGTTCAACAATTTCTTTGGGCCAAATGTTTCTTGGCAATCCACCAAACCTGAGATCTCAGAGAATCCCCATTGACAGAAAAGATAAGAAATGACTAACACCACAATCCCATCAAGCTTGAATTACTTATGGAAATTGTTTGGGAGAAAGAATTCCACCACTCGATTCATCCATTTAAGAAGCCAATAACACTAACACCACAAAGGGGAATTAAGAAGTCTTGGTCAGAGAGCAAGATGTTGGCTACTTTATTCCAAATTTATTTGGGAAATTGCTTTACAAAATACTTATCTTAAGGGTCAGGTTATTATATTGTGTAATTGTGGTTTTACTTGCCATTGTCATAGGTATTTAGTTCTCACTATGGTTGCTTTATTGATCTTTTTTTATGTAATTTAGATTTTCAAAGTTTTATTTTGTATACTCCATGCACTCAATGTCAAATCAGAGCCTACATTAGAATGTCGCCTATGAGAAACCTACCCTGCCAAAGCTCAACACTAAACATGGACGAATTACATCATGCAATTCAACAATTACAAAATAGGTTAGTGGCATATAAAAGGTGTGAATGAGAATCCCATTTGCTTGAGATGGATAATCCTTTCCGTCAACTGTTTTAAGAATTATCTGAAGAGGATGAACCTTATCATAGAAGGGAACCAGTCATACATTATTCCTAATTTTGAGGATGGGCTAAATCTTGATGATCTCATAGATTTTCCACATATGATAAAGCACATATTTGAATATAAAGAAATACTTAATGATAAGCATGTTAAACTAGTGGCCATCAAATTAAAAAAAAATCATATCATTTTGATGGAAAATCTAAAATGAACACAGGATATAGAGAAGATAAAAATAAGATCATCGAGTGAGAGAAAATACAAAAGAAAATTACTTGACATCTTATTTCACACAAAATGTGTTTATTAAACTTCATAAATTTCATCAATAAAATCTATTTGTAGAAGAATATATCACTAAATTTAAACAATTGATGTTAAAATGTGATATAATCAAACCTAAGGAGCATACCATTGCCTAATTTAATAGTGAGTTATATCCTGCAATTCTAAATAAAAATTAGAACAGTATTGGACATTATTAAATGTCATTGCATTAACTCTAAGGGTGGAACAACAATAATATATTACTAAGAACTGTTCTTCCAATTTAGGACAACAATTTCGTAGAGTTGATTAGGAAACCCATGGTGACTCTTGTCATTTGGCTTTTAAAAATAACCTTCTCAATTATCCACAAACATTACAAATCAATAAATTTAACACTTATAATACTAAAAGCTCACTCATAAAATGCTTTTGATGTCTAGAATTTGTATGCATTGCATTAAATTGTCCAAATTGATGAATTGTATTCTCAGTGGAAAAGGCCCCAACCAAGGAAAAAAAATGAACTAGAAGACACCTTGATGATAATGATTGTATGCCAATGATGGTGAACGTTTGATGGCTTAAAGACTTTTGAGCACTACTTTAAGCCCAGAGTCTGATTGGTGTCAACATAATATCCTTCAAACTAGATGCACCGTGCAAAAGAAAGTGTGCAATATGATCATTTGATGGGGAGCTTGTGAGAATGTCAGCTTCAATAATATAGTTGAAAAAAATTAAATCTAACTATTCAAGAGCACCCTACACCTTACAAATTGTCCTGGCTTCCTAATGAAAATGATCAAAAAGTCACAAAGTAATGTTTAGTGCAGTTTTCTAAAGGCAATAAATTACAAGAGGAGGTTCGATATGATGCAATTCATATGGATGTCTGTTACTATTAGGACAGCCATGGAAATATGATAGGCATATTTTTATAGTAGTTATAATAACACCTATACCTTAGAATATAGAGGCAAGAAAGTGATTTTGATGCTTATGAAGGAGAATATTAAGGTATTGAAACTATTCAAAAATCTATAAATCATTTCTACTGAGAATAAGTAATGATCATATTTTTCTAGGGAGTCATTCATCTACAAGGTGATATTTATTATTTTGTTTGTGTTGTATTCCATTTCTTCGTATGAATTGAAGACCAGAGCGTAAGAGTGAATCTGATTTGCAAAGGTTTGAGGATTCTCGCTAGAGCTTAATCTCAACCGTAAATAGAGAATTGCAATTTGAAGTTGCCAGTTGGGACTTGGATGGAGATAGTATCATGCACTCTATGAGCAATAAGTATTATCTTTTATTGATTTCTAAAGCCCTTTTAAGTCTTACAAGTTTGGGTTTGGTAATGGCAAGACATTAAATTATCTAGATTCCTTAATCAAGAAACTATTCACTCATCAGGTTATCTATTTTTTTAACTAGTTTGTTAATTTTAGAATTTCAATTCTTAAATAATAAGTTTTCTAAGAAGCATTAGCATGCTCTGTTCACAGGTTTAGTGATTTCCATGAGCCAAACATTTCTTGAAAAACTAGTGGCAAGCATTCCAGCAAACATGAGATGTTAGAGAATGCCCATCAGGAAGAAAGATAAGAAACTACTAGCACTGGCATTCCCGTCAAGCTTGAATTACTTTTGGAACTTATTTGAGAGAAAGAATTCCAACACCCCTGGTTAAGTCCATTTTAGAAGCCAATAACACCTACAACACTTAGAGGAGGGGTTAGGAAGTCACATTCAAAGGGCAAGATGCTAGAACCCATAGTTTGTTCAGGCAGCTTTATTCCAATTGCATTTGGGAAATTGTTTAGTGAAATAGTTATCTTAGGGATCAGCTAATTATTCTATGTTATTACTTAGTTGCCAAAGTCTTGTCATTTGTATTTAGTTATCACAATGGTTGTTAGCTTTATTGGTCCTTTTTGGTGAAATTTTGTTTTGCCAAGTTTTATTTTGTACAGACTTCATTCACAAACAATGACCCAAACAACCTCTTTAGTTCAAGAGCATAAGAGGAAGGCTTTTGTAATGCCAATGATAGCTTTTACTATAAAAAAGTGAGAGGATGAGCATATTGTATCGTAAGGCCCAATAGCTAAGCACCAATAGCTTTTTTAGGCACCTTCCTACAATAAATGGAACCAAAATAATCAAGGTAAGAACGGAAATGAGGTATTGCATCTTTCAAAGCATTGAATGCTAATGGCAAATCATTGAAGTTTGTCACGTGCCAATAAAGCTTATTATGATTGCCACAAATGGGGAACTGATTTGCTTTAACCCATAGAATTGTATCAATTATTTTAAGCAATTTAGGGTTTGCATTGAATCGCTTAGATTTTTTTTTATGCCACATAAGTCAAGTTGTGTTTCAAACATGTGCTTAGGGGTTTTACAAATAATATGTGTTTGAAGAGAGTTCAAGACCATTAGAAGATGGTCTACCAGCACTTCAAGAGATGTCCTGTGGACAAGGATGTCATAAAAAATATCAAAACAAAGCAAAGAAAGGGTTGAAAAGGTGGTTAGCACATTTTTTCCATGCCAAAGGGCATTGACATTAATTTGTAGTCCCCTCATGTGTTTGGACAACCATCTTGCATGCACCCTCCTTCACCATTCATATTTGGTGATAACCAGATGACAAATCCAAATTTGAGAAATGGAAGCACAATGTAACATGTTTATTTTTTCATTGACAATTGGCATAGAAAAATGGTTTGTCATTCCACCTATACAAAAATATCACATGCCACTATTCCTGTATACTAAGAGAACTAGGAAAGGAAAAAAGCTTGCACTTTTGTGAATGATGCTTAAGTCAAGTATATCTTTCAACAACTTGTTTATTTCAATATTCTAAAAATAATCACATCAATATTTTTGCACCCACATGGGTTTTACACCTGGAAACAATGAATTCAATGCTCCACTACCTTCTGCAATGACAACTCAAATGATGACTTAAATAGCTATTGGTAAGCATCGAGTTCTTCTTGATTCTTTTGATGTAAAGACTATAGCCTACTTGTGGATAATTTGCTAGAATCATATATCGCATAATCAAGAAGTGATGCAATTGATGGAGAATAACCAGGTGAACTACTCAATTGAATGTTGTGGGCTAAGGAGCTCACATCACCTTGCAATTTAGTTGTATTTCCCATTTATCAAAATTCCATAGTTAAGTATCCTTATAATTTGCAATACACCAATCTAACAACTCCAAACTATGGACTTCCAAGATCACATCTATGCCTTGAATTAGAAAGTGTGATAGTCAATAATGAATGAGCATCCTTGAATATCATGTGCTTCTACCAAAAAGAGCAAAGCATTATAGAGTTAATCCATTGTCCACTAAAAGTTAAAGAATTTGGATGTTATGATTATTTGTCCCAAAGTGCAAACTAATTTCTTTTGAATAAAGTTGTGAGTAGATCCAATGTCTACCAATATCTAGACAATGTGATTGCAAATGTCCATAAAGTTCTTGGATTAATTTATACCGTGAAAGTATTGAAATTGGATTATGGGAAATCAATAAAAGATGGTTTAATTGCATAATGTTATTTATTTGATTGTTCCTAATGTTCATCAATAAACATCAAGATAAATAGCTTGGGACTTATAAGCGTGATTTCAATGGTATTATGGCAGTGAAACAAAAGCCCTTTGAGCTATGCTCTTCCAATTGAGTTGTCAAATGGTGTATCGATAAAGTGGATTTGATTGTTGTTGTAGGTATAAAGCTTATAAAGTTTAGAGAAGCCAACAAAATAGATGATGGAGAACACACAAATGTCTAATGACCATCAATCAATCAGTCCATTAAATTTGGCTAATTGAAAAGGATGTGATAATGATTACAATTGTAATGTTACAACTCTTTCCAAATTTTGATGTGTAAACTTGATATAAAACAACTTAGGAGAAGAAAATGTAGAAATTTTGAAATTTGTTTGGAATGCCCTTCAAAGTGATTATAAATATCTTGGATCAAATATGTTTAATGTAACATGGTGAATTCCCTTTAAAACCTCAAAACAATTGTATAAAACATCAAGCACTTTCTTTATGGAGGCACTTGTTAACTAGTTCAAAATATTTAGAACTTAGCTACATTCTAAGTACAATGTGAAATAAACTCTACATATTTGAAATACATTTTGGTGTTTGGTTTGTTGTAAAATAATTTCATAATGGTATTTGGTAAGTATTTTGATTTTTTATTTATTTGGGCACAAATCAAGATGGAGGCTAGAGATCAAAATAATGGGGTCATAATAGAGTGATTGAGGGTGAGGCCAACACTAATAGGGTAGAAGTTAAAGGTGCATTGAGGTCAATGTCAGTCATGCAATTGGTGTTTAACCTTAAAGGCAAGCATGAGCGTAGGGTTAGCATTTAGAGGTCCCATGATCCAAGATCATCTAGGAGGCTAATGTGAGCAAAGTTGCATAGCATGATGTTATGTACTTGAAATTCAATCAAATCAGGTGAATTTTAAATACATAAAAAATAAAATAGTTGATAAATACTTTAAATTTATTTTACTCTCTATAAAATAATCAAAAACTTAAAATCACTATATTGAAATGCAACCAACTCAAAAAATCCTCCAACCAAACACCCCATAAAAGAATTCCAAGAACTTATTTGCTTGTTATGATATATCCATTAATACAAACTTAAAGTTGATCCATCCATATATACAAGCACATTAGTGAATTATTGTTCCTCTAAATATTGGTAGTAAGAAAAAAATGATAGGCTTTGAAAAGCCAACCCAAAAAGTTATCTCCATTAAAGTGTGACATGTTCATTTTCACATTACCAAAGTTCATAACACTAAATAAAAGACATGGAGTATAGTCAAACAATGTACTTGAAAACATTGCTCCATCATCCCTATCAATGTATTTCAAATGTGTTGGTTGATCATCTATTTTTCAACCAAGGATAATTATGAAGTATCATTGGTATCACTATCATGGAAGAGATCTACTCTTCTATTCAACTCATTAATCTAAGATAATCATCGATTATCTTGGTGATATTCAAGTTCCTTTTTGCCATTACATGTAAACTACAATAGCCAATGAGGGGCCTGTTGTTTGACAAGAGCTACAATAAAAGCACGATGATAGGTGCCTTAGATCAAAGGGGTATGTCCAGTTGATTGCAATCCATGAATATCAAATTCTCTAGGGGAAGAAAATAAAACAAATGTATACAAGGACATAGTTTTTGCTATATTGTTTAGCTCAATCAAATAATTTATTTATAGATTTTCCAAAGTAGAATATAGGGTGTAATCTAAATAACTATGTCCAATTACAAAGCAAGAATCAACATTTGTATTACAAAGAAAATAATTAATTTCAATAAAGTAGATATATGACTATTTGTAATTGTCTTAACAACAAACAACTTGTTAATAAGCCAATTGACACTTCATTTTCTTGTACAATCCTTGTTGTCATCAAGAGTTTTCTTTTCTTTATTTCAAGTGAAATTCTACAATCCATTTCATCTCTTCTTATCTTTGGCTTTCAACTTTCGATGAACTCTGAGTTTACAACATAAAATTATCTAATACTAAGGCATAAGTTGAATCCAAAAGCTAGTAAACAAACATATTGAAAACATTATGCATCAACTCAATTTAGATGAAAAGTAGTAAAATTAGTGCACTTACATTGCCCTTTAATTGATTAATTATCTTTAGTCAGATTGCATCCATAGTGCCATCATTCATTAAAGATTCTAGCACATCTCAGGTGTTATCATAGCACCACCCATTGTGCATCAACGAGCCACTTTATGGAATTCTGCCTTAAATAAGAATATAAATCTGCTCCAAATAGTTTGCCTACGCAATTCACTAAGCTATTCACTGAATAGAACCACAAAAATAATTGGCAAGAAACCTTAAAACGTAGATATATTGCATGGAAAATACTTATCCATAAAGTTCAGTAGAAAGAAAGAAATTAGTTCTTTAAACAAAACGAACAAATGCATATGCTATAGTGAAGGATGAATAAATAACAAAATAAAACAACATCATTATGAAAAGTGCAAAATATCATGTAAGATCAGATTTTGTCCGGTAATTCACCTTGAAATAATAGTTTAAGTGTATTACTATGTTACAACTAAACTTCAAAATCTGAATTGAAACCACTGGTAGAAAGAGGCGCCTTTGAGATGACAACACTACATGAATCATAAATCAAATGAATTATTCCTTCAAACTTGGTTAAAGCTGAGAAACACAAACATGGATATAATGTCTTCTAGAACTCTTGAATTAAAATCCAAAATGATAGGAATTGATTGCAATTTGAATATAGAGGCAAAAACCATACCAACGAATAACGATGCAAAACAAAGAGAAAATGAATGAAATCAAGGAAAGTTCTTAAATCTTCAGTAGAAATGACTATGTGATTCATGGTAGGTGGTCCGTAATCAAGAGCGAGATTCCACGGTGACTAGAAAAGGGCAACGGGGAAGCTTATGTGATGGATTTCAGCAGTCGGATAGATGAATTCAATATTAAAAACTTTGTATTTTTTTCCTTTTTTTTGGGTTCACATAAATATCACATGATTTTTATTTATTAATATATTTAATTTTAAAATTTACTATTTATTTATATAATATTTATTTTTTAAAACCATATAAAATATTAAAATATTATTTTAAATTAAGATTCTAACATAATTAAATTTGAATCTAGCACTATTTAAGATGTGATAAATATGAAAAAAATATGGAGTAAAAATAAATCATTGAAAAAAATAGTTCAAATTAAAAATCTATAAATGTGAAAAGTCAAGATCTCAAATTAAAAACCTTTTGGATCACTTGAAAGAGAATGAAAAGAGATTAGAGAAGAACCTTACTATAATGCACATGATCTTTTGATCCAAATCAAGCCAATAAAACTAATGATTCAAATGAACAAAGTGAAATGTTTATTCTTACTCAATTATTTGTATGTGTAAACAATGAATTCAATTACTTGAGATGAACTTTCAAAGCCTTGAAAGAAGCTTCAAATATATTGAAGAGGATCTCCACTTGGATGTTTTGAAGAAGGAAAGAGAGGAGATGATCTTAAGCTCTTAGACTTCAAGCAATGTCTCACCCAAGGTGGGAGGAATCAAGAGAAGAATATTTTAGCACTTTGAATCAAAGAAACACCCCAAGAATTAATTAGCAAGAGGTTGGCCAAGGTGAGCTAAATCAAAAAGAAGTTAAGTTAGGAGAACACCTCTTTAAATAGACTTTAAATCCATAGGGGTTTAGCCAAGTCAAGAAGAATGGAAGAAGGAAGTAGGAGGGAAATTAATAATAAAAGAATTCAATATTTGAAAATAAGGAGACCAAGCAAGAGGGATCGACCAAGGTAAAGGAAAGTTGAGGTAAAATAGCTTAAGCAAGAATTTGATTTTGAATAATTAAAACATGATAATAATTTGAACCGATTCAATTCTAATTGATGGCCGAGAAGTGAAGAGAATTGAAATGCAATCATAAATAAACTCTTCTTATTTAATTAAAGGATCAATTAAGAAAGTGATTCAAACTAATTTGAGTTTAAAATATATCAAAAATAAATTATGCATGGGATGACCAAGAAGTTTCCAAAGGAGTTCAAATATGATTTAATGCAACATATATGAGAGATTAGTTAACTGATTAAAGAGATTAAATAAAATAAGAGAGATATAAATCAAATTAAAGTAAATCAAGATAAATTTCATGGATATTTCAAGACATTTCCAAAATGACTCAACCTCCAATTAATGTATTCAATCAATTTCAAATCATGAGGTTAATTAAGAAATAATTTTAATCATAAACATAATTTAAATAAATTAACAACAATTTAGGGAGGTCGTATTTCCAAAATTAGAAAGTATAAAAAAAGAAAGTGCACTAATTATAAATTAATTTGATTTCAAGTTTAAACTAATTCAAATTAATTTAATTTAAATCAAATATAATAAATAAATAACATCAAGAGTTGGCCAAATTATTACTAAAATAATCAAAATAAATTTGGAAATAATTTATGGCAAAATGTAATTTGAATTTAAAAATACTTAATTTCAAAATTAAAAACAATGTAAATTTAAAAGTTTTATTAAATAAAGGAAAAATAATATGACAATACCTTAAATAAATTATACAAATTTTAACATAACAAAATAAATGAAAATTTTGGCCGAAAAGAAAAAAAAATGGTATTATTGATAGGAGAGAGAAAATAAAGGATATAAGAGAGAAAAAAGATAATTTGAATAATGAAAGAATAATTTAATTCTAGTGATGAAATAAATGGATAACTAAATAATCTAAGTATGAAAATAACTTAATAAAGTGTGTAATAAATTTAACTCACTTTAAAAGTAATGGATAAGTCTTAATCTCATGCAAGTACTCTAATTATTCAAAAGGATATTAAAAATTGATGCAAATAAAATATAAAAAAATATGTAAAAATAAGATAAATGATATGAAAATATTTAAGCCATTATTTTTATGTTATTTAGCTCTTATTTTCTTATTATTGCAAAAACTAAAGAGATTCTCAAATTACCCTAGTCCATACTGATCTTGACTTTTCAAATTTGATTGAGCATACTAAACACTAAACTTCAATCATACTAATCTCATAAGCTTCCTAAACACTAAAAATAAAATATTAGTTTTATCCAATCATATGTTTGTTATCTTCAAAATTAATTGAATAAAAAATGAGGCCCATGGAGTTAACAAAGGAAGTAAATAATGAAGTTGAGTAGATCTAAGACGAGACCCTCTTTCAGATGAGGATATAGAGCATGTGAGAAATCATGTGAGTGTTATGAGGTGTATAAATAACTATGGTGAGATTGGGGAAAAGAAACATCTTCACCATGGATGTGATATGTAAGGAGGGATGTGTAAATTAATGATAAATGGGGGTAGTGTTATGAATGTCATATATACTCACATTTTTTATAGTAAACTTTAAGCCAAAACCCCATCTTAAGACATCTAATGTGAGTTGGGTAAATATCTCCTTGCCTATTACATAAAAGATATGTAGCTATGAAGAGTGCATTTAGTGTGATGTTTAACTATAGACATAAAACATATCTTGTTAAGCGGACTTTGACTTTATGATCTTAATGTGATTTTTTTTCATCAATAGAACACTTATGTGTTAAAACATAACAAAACATCATAAAATTATTTCTTGTAAAGCCAATAAATAAACAAGCTCTTACATCTCCTCATATGTCTAGTTTTGAGATCAAACTAAAGCCTAGTCGAAGAAGAAAGAAAACATCTACTAATGGTATTATTATTCCATATTATTGGGAGATTATTTTTGATATAAACATAATGAGTCATACCACTTCACATTTACCTTTAGACATTTGAGTAGAAAATGTAGGATTCAACACCATGTTTAAAGAGTTTTTTGATCCCACATCATACTTTTTTTACTTTATACGAGGGATGTTGTACAAGAGTCACTTAAGTATCACTACTAGATATTGCATCTCCCCTCTTATCTTAGTTTAATGATCTATAGTTATATGACGTACTAGTTTTGCCACTCATAAATATATTACATGCCATTGATTTTATTCCATGTTCTTAGTTATCAAATTTAGCACATTATAGGATGAACCTTATATAGCTTGCTAAGTTTAAGAGATAAATATATGAGTTACTAAGGAAAAGATTCATTCAAGAGAGTTTATGTCCTTGTGAAGTTCTAGGAACGACACCAAAGAAAGGGTACCTCAGATGTGTATTGTTAGTGAGTAGTCAATAAAATCATCATTACGCATATTTTAATCCCTAGATTGGTGACATGTTAGGTCGTAAGAATTCAAGTAAAGTCTCTCCAAATAGCTCTTCGAAGGTTGTACCATCAAATTAGAATCATATCAAGGGATGAGTGGAATATAACTTTTAAAACCATTCATAGACTATATGAATGGCTAATCATGCCTTTCAATTTATATAATGCATTTTGCACATTCATGAGATTGATGAATATACTGGAAAGTTCTTAGTCATCTATTTTAATGAGATTCATATCTTTAGCCCAAGTGAGAAGGTGTACTTTTACAAATTAAGGTTAGTCCTAATCAAACTATAAGAAGATAACCTTTATATAAAATTTAAAAAATGCTTATTTTGTTAACTAGAGTTTACTTTCTTTAGATTTATAGTGTTGAAAATTGCTTGAAGGCAGACCTTGCAAAAATTAAAGCCATAATAAACTAGCCAACCCCTATGAATTTTTTTTATGCATTTCATTTCCATGGCTTAGCCACGTTCTATAGAAGTTTTATTATGAATTTTAGCATGATTTTAGCTTCAATTATTTATATTATAAAGAAGGATAAATTTATTTAGACCACATCTGCACAAAAGGCCAAGGAACAAATAAAAGTCCTTATGACAATATCACCAACTCTTAAACTTCTAGACTTTAACAAAACATTTGATGTCACGTGATGTTTTGATGTTGGAATATGTAGTGTAAATAGTTTAGAACATCATTCAATAGCCTTCTATAACAAAAGCTAAATGATATAAAACAAAAGTACTTTATATATGTTAGAGAATTTTATGATATTTTAAACTTTAAAACACTAGAGATATTATCTATTGCATAAAGAATTCATCCTTAACACTGATCATCATACTCTAAAATTTATCAATAGCTAATTGAATTGTAAGCATGTAAAATGGGTAGAATACCTTCAAGGGGTAGAAAATAAAGTTGTAAATGCACTTTCTAGAGTCACTTTAGTAATCACTTCTTTCGAATTTTAAAATCTAAAATTTGATAGACCGAAGGATGATTATTAAGTATAGCCAAATTTTCACTTAACATATTTAGATTTTGTAGAAAAGAACCTATTTTTTCAATAATTTAAGTGGTGCCTATATATTTATTGATGGAAATTTATACAAAGGGATGAGATTAACATTCTTAGTACTTCAATGCAACATTTATTATGATAGAGTTATGTTCAAGTGAAGTAACAAGATATTTTAAAAACCTAAAATAATACATCTAGTTGGAAAATATTTAAAGAGAGATGATGAGACAGTAGTCACCCAAAAAGCCAAAAGTATTAAGCAAAAAGTAGGAAAATTACTTATTTCATTTAGATTTTGGAAGGATGTTTTATAAATTTTGCACTTGGGTTACTTAGGACACCAAAAGGATATGATAGAACCTTTGTTGTCATAGACTATTTTTCCAAGTTGAGTCACTTCATACCTTCTTCAAAAACTAATTATGCATTTAATATATCAAATTTAGTTTTCAAGGAGATTATTAGACTGAATGGATTCCCTTTTAGAATTATTTTTTGATAAAGATGTAAAGTTTATATCATATTTTTGGAAAATATTATGAAAGTTTATGTGCATAACACTAAAAATCTTCTTAGCCTTTCACCCCTAAATTGATGGATAAATTGAGGTAGTGAAAAAAAGACATTAGAAACCTTTTAGATTAGATATAAAGTTTACAAAATTGGGATTTATAACTTTCTATAACTAAGTTGGCATACAATAGTACTATCTTTAGGGCCACCAATATGACACCATTTAAGATAATCTATAGCTAAAATCCAAATAAACCAATTGATCATGCTAGCATTCCTTCACATGTACTTTTAGAGTCTGTATTCACACTTACAAAGAATTTTCAAAGCCATCATAAAAATGTCAAACAACAATTGGAAGTCACTAATTCAAAATATAATAAAAATAAATTTTTTTAAGAATTCATTATGGAGAATCGTACGATAATAAGAATATATTGAGAGGTATTCTTCCACTTAATATAAGAAATTGCAAATTAGGGCATGTGGATCATTTAAGATCATTATAGAAATTAGAGAAAAATTGCACATGTTCTTGAATAACCAAAAAGACATGTTTATTAGTCGTGTTTAAATGTGAAAGACTTGATATCATTTAGCAAAGTTAGCAACCCTTCAAATACACACAATGATTCTATTGGAAAAAAAATAAAATCACTCACTTTGCTAGTATCTTCCACCAAAGCAATAGTTTTTCCTTTCTCCTTCTTTTGTGATGTTTCATTTAGTTTTATTTGGGCTAAAACTTGTTCATGTGCTATTAGAGAACCAAAAAGCTAATCAAGTAAATATAAAGTTAAAACTTTTGCTTCACACATGACTTTTATTTTAGCATCCAATTCTTTTTGAAGATATCTCAAGATTTTGTAAACCAAATCTTAGTTTTATACTTCTAAGGGAATGTAATGTATAAATTAATTTCATGGAATGAGTGCACATATCAGAAATGGTTTGATTATATACCATATGAAATAATTCATATTCATTACACTAATCTATTTATGTGAGCATTTTTAACTTCATTAGTGGCTTCATAAGTAACAATTAATTTGTTCCAAATCTCTTTAGCAATACTCTGCATGGAATTTCTCTTTTAATTATTGGGGAGTAAAGCATAATATAAAGTATTACAAGCTTTTGCATTTAATTCATCTAATTCTTTTTCATGAGTAGTCCATTCATCAAAAAGCTTTTCAATTTTCAAACCATTAAATTCTATTATGGGTGTGTGGTATTGATGTGTTAACATATGCTACATGCGAATCTTGATCATGAAGAAAAGTAATAATATGATTTTATAATAATCAAATGAAACATTATCAAGTAAACATGGTTTATGTATAGATTGTTCTTCGTAGTGCACCTTTAGAAATTCTTGGTGTAGTGATCAACTTAAGGATGTTAAGCCACAAATTAAGCTTAGGCTTCGCTACTAATCATTAAGAAGCTATGTCAACCAAGATAGTTGGGTGAATTGGGTATTTAAAAAAAATTCAAGTTAAAACTTTAGTTTTTAAGACTATAAGAAATTTAATGAGAAAGAAAATTTTAATATTAATATAATCACAAGAATCTAAGATAAGTACAAAAGTAAATTCAACAAAAATAAAGAGATAAGAGGCATACATATTTTTATATAGTTCACTTAAACCCAAAATCAGCCTACATTCATACTTAGTCACCCGACAAGGAATTCACTAAATTAAATAAGATTACAATGAATCTTCCATTCTCTTCTATACCGTGAAATTACAAACCCAACAACATACTTTCTTACGGACAAGTACAACCCCAACAATATATTTTTCTATAAAACAACTGTGTGTTGGTGTCGCCGAGATTTGCCACAAATTGTGCTCATTCGGAACCCATCTGTGTCGCGATAAGGCTTCGAACTAGCTCAAATCGGAGATACGGGTCCTGCCAGATACCCCTTTGGCACATCTGCGCATCGTGCGCCCTATGGAGATCTTTCCAGATTAGAGTCATAATGGTGAATCGAACGATCGTACATGAAGTCATGGCGATTTTCGTGTGGCCTCCACAGACACACGCTGGATCACGGGTCCCACACTCATTTTTCGTTGAGGCATCCCATCGAATTTTGAGTCGACGAAGTTCTCACGCCAACGGTAAAAAAATTAAATAAAAGGAAATAAAATGGGTGACATCAATAGATGGTTCAACACGATGACTTCCCAAGAGGTCACCCATCATAATATCTCTTGCATGCTTACCGAAGAGTTCTCGTGATATGGTGTCGTGTGATCGCTTCACCGAGATTTGCAAATTATGCTCATTGTAACCCTCGGTCACGTAAGGCTTTGAAATAGCGAAATTAAGATACGGGTAAGATCGCTAATACTCCATCTATCGTCCCCTCGGAGATCTTTCTGATTGGGGTCATAATTGCAAATCGGATGATCATGCGTGAAGTTATGGTGATTTCGGCCTCCGCATAACACACGTGGATCGCATGGGCCCACACCATGTTTTTTTCGGAGGCATCCCATCGATGATTTTTGAGTCGATCCAAGTTCTATCAATGGTAAAATAAAAAATAAGAATAAAAGGAAATAAATGGGTGGCATCAACAATGGTTCAACATGATGACTTCCCAAGAGGTCACCCATCATAAGATTGCTCTTCCCAAGCACGCTTAATCAAGAGTTCTCATGATCGTGTCTATGGCCGAGCCCATTGATTTGCCACATATGAGCTCATGTGGAACTTGTCCATCTGCAGAAGGCTAAATAGCCAAAATCGAGATATGGTCCGCCGAGATCTTCGGCCATCTCGTGCGCGATCTTTCCGGATTGGGGTCTAATGGAGAATCGACGATGCGGCGTGAAGTTATGATGATTTTTGTACGGCATCAACATGAGACAACGACGACCACAGGCATCCCAATGACTCGGTTTTCGACCAAACATCCCATCTAAAATAAAAATAAAATGAAATAAAATGGACGGCATCAAGAGATGGTTCAACACGATGACTTCCTAAGAGGTCACCCATCATAGTACCGCTCTCGCCCAAGCATGCTTAACTGAAGAGTTCTCAGTGATCCGGCGGCCGCGCTAGGAGATTTGCCGCAAATTATGCTCATAGGAACCCGCCTGCCGCGCGATAAGTTTCAACTAGCGATCGAGATACGGTCCCACAAATATGCCAGGGTACATCCGCGTGCACCCCGAGAGATCCTTCGATTGGTCATAAAGGTGAATCGGATGATCGGCGTGAAGTTATGGTGATTTCGTGGCCTCACGAGACACACGCGATCGGGGACCCACGGCTTATGTTTTTAGTCTGAGGCATCCCATCGACGATGTTTTCGGAGTTGATCTTCGAGTTCTGCAGCATCAACAGTAAAATAAAATAAAAATAAAAGGAAATAAATGGGCGGCATTAACAAATGGTTCAACACGATGACTTCCTAAGAGGTCACCCATCATAATCGCTCGCCCAAGCACGCTTAATCAAGAGTTCTCATAGATCTGGTGTTGGTGCACACCGCTGGAGATTTGCGAAATTGTGCTCATGTGAAACCCGCTGCCGCGGTAAGGCTTCAAATAGCCAAATCGAGATCGCCCCCAGATGCGCCTTTAGACATATGTCGTGCGCCCATGGAGATCTTTTGGATTGGGGTCATAATGGCAATCGATGATCACGCGTGAAGTTATGGATTTCGTACACCAAGACGACAGACGGGCGGCCCTACCATGTGTTTTTCAATCGAGGCATCCCATCAACGACATGAGTCGATCGAAGTTCGCGGTGTCAACGATAAAATAAAATAAAATGGACAGTATCAATAGATGGTTCAACATGATGACTTCCTTGGAGGTCACCCATCATAATACTGCTCTCACCCATGCACGCTTAATTGAAGATTTCTCTACGATCTGGTGCGGCGCTTGGAGATTTCACGCAAATTGTGCTCATCGAACCCGTCTGCCCGTAAGGCTTCAAAATAGAAATCGAGATACGGTCCTCCAAATGCGCTGCATCATGTCGTCACGCAGGAGATCTTCATTGGGGTCATAATGGCGAATCGACGATCGGCGTGAATTTTGGATTTTCGGCGACCGCACGAGACGCTGATCGCTGGGCCCACGACTCATGTTTTTCAGAGCATCCCATCAATGATATTTTGAGTCGATCACCAGTTCTCGCATCAACGAAAAATAAAATAAAAATAAATGAAAATAAAATGGATGCATCAGATGGTTCAACACGATGACTTCCCAGGTCACCCATCATACTATCGCTCGCCAAGCACGCTTAATAAGAGTTCTCATGTGATCCGGTGTGCCGGTGCGGCCGCGCACCGAGGAGATTTATAAATGTGGAACCCGTCGCGGAGGCTCAAAATATCGAGATACGGTCCCGCCAGTGCTTTTGGCTCATTTATGATCGGCTCAGATCTTTGATTGGCTCATAATGGTAATCATCGTGGCGCGAAGTTATGGTGATTTCGCGGCCTCAAGACGATGACGCCGCCACACGGCCATGTTTTTTAGTCCGAGTCATTCTATCAATGACATTTTCAGAGTCAATCGCCGAAGTTCCGGGTCAATGGTAAAATAAAATAAAAAGAAAAGGAAAAAAAAATGGCGATCAACAAATGGTTCAACACGACTTCCAGGTCACCCATCATAAGATCGCTCTCGCAAGCTTAATCAAGAGTTCGCGTGATGGTGCGGCCTACCGGAGCTTTCCGCAAATTATGCTCATCAAACCCTTCCGTCACGCAAGGCTTCAAATAGCCAAAAATTGAGATATGTCCTAAGATGCGCTCATCATCTCACGCGCGCCGCGAGATCTTTCCGGATTCATAATGGCAATCGACGATCGTCAAAGTTATGATTTTGGCCTCCGCATGAGATGCGCGCCAATGCGTGGGCCCCACGCTCATGTTTTTTCGAGGCATCCCATCGATGACATTTTGAGTCGACCGAAGTTCCACAAAGAAATAAAATAAAAAATAAAATAAAATAAGCATCAAGATGGTTCAAGAAGACTTCCTGAGGTCACCCATCATAAGATCGCTTCGCCAAGCACGCTTAATCAAGAGTTCTCATGGGATCTGTGCCGGTGCGCGGCCACCGATGGAGATACAAATTTTGCTCATGTTGAACCCGCCCGCAGGTAATTCAAATAGCAAAATTGAGATACGTCCCGGATGCGCTCGCACATCCGCGATCATGCGTCTTTAGATCTTTCGGATTTCGCGCCTCCGCACGAGATACGCGATCAACCGTGGGCCCCATTCTCATGTTTTTCTTAGGCATCCCATCGACATGTTTGATAATTATCGAAGTTCTCCATCAACGATAAAATAAAATAAAATAAAAGGAAATAAAATGGGCGATCAATGATGGTTCAACACGATGACTTCATCATAAGATCGCTTCTCGCCAAGCACGCTTAATCAAGAGTTCTCATGGGATCTGTGCCGGTGCGCCGCCTATTGGAGTTTTGCCGCATAGAACCCGATGCGCCGCGTAAGGCTTCAAATAGCAATCGAGATACGCCCCCGCGATGCGCTTGGCTCATCAACGCATCGGCTCGCGAGATCTTTCCGGATTGAGTCATAATGGACGGCGCATGAAGTTATGGTGATTTTGTGCGCCTCCGCAAAAGACGCCGTGGGGCCCCATGGCTCGTTTTTCAGGCATCCATCAATGATGTTTTCAATCAATCACCAAGTTCTCAAAGTAAAAAATAAAATAAAATAAAAGGAAATAAAATGGTTTTAATAATGGTTCAACACGATGACTTCCCAAGAGGTCACCCATCATACTACTCGCCAAGCACGCTTAATAAGAGTTCATATGAACCGGTGTGTTGGTGCACGCCGAGATTTGCAAATTATGCTCATGCGAACCCGTCGCGCGCGTAAGGCATCAAAATAAATCGAGATACAAGTCCGTCATGCGCGGCTCATCGCACATCGCATCGCGAGATCTTTGATTGGGGTCATACAACCGACGATCGCGAAGTTATGGTTTTGTGCGCTCCACACGATGCGTGGATCACGGGCCCACTCTTTTTTTCCGAGGCATCCCATCGATGACTTTTGAGTCAGAAGTTCTCCACACCAAAAATAAAATAAAAATAAAAGAAAATAAAATGGGAGCATCAAGATGGTTCAACACGATGACTTCTAGAGGTCACCCATCATAAGACCGCTTCGCCCAAGCACGCTTAATCAGTTCTCGGATCCGTGTTTGTGCTCACTCAGAGATTTGCAAATTGTGCTCATGAACCCGCCCATGCCGCGTAAGGCAAATAGCCAAAATGGAGATACGTCCCCAGATGCGCTCTCATTTGCATCGCGTGCCTGGGAGATCTTTCGGATTGGGTCATAATGGTGAATCGATGATCGCATGAAGTTATGGTGATTTTCGCTCACAGATGCGGATCGCCCGTGGGCCCCACTACTCATATTTTTTTTCCGAGGCATCCCATCAATGATTTTTGGAGTCGATCCGAAGTTCTCCTTCAATGGTAAAATAAAATAAAATAAAAGAAATAAAATGGGCGCATCAGATGGTTCAACACGATGACTTCTGAGGTCACCCATCATAAGAGATCGCCCAAGCACTTAATCAAGAGTTCTCATGGATGGTGGCGCGCCTCGCTGAGATGCGCAAATTGTGCTCATGAACCCTTCGTGAAGTAAAAAATAGCCAAGATCACGGGTCCCATGAAATGCTTTGTGGCTCATCCGTCGTGTGCCACGTGGAGAATCTTTCGGTTGGGGTCATAATTGCAAATGGACGATGGTGCAGAGTTATGGTGATTTCCATGCGGCACGCGCGACGCGTCTCGGATCAACTTCGATGCATGCATTTTTCAATCTAAGGCATCTTATCGACAACGTTTTTGGAGTCGATCACCAAGTTTTGTGGCGTCAACAGTAAAATAAAATAAGAATAAAAGGAAATAAATGGGCGGCATCAACAAATGGTTCAACACGATGACTTCCCAAGAAGTCACCCATCATAGTACTGCTCTCACCCAAGCACGCTTTACTGAATAGTTCTCTTAGGATCTGGTGTGCTGGTGCGATAACGCCCGCTGGAGATTTTCTGCAAATTGTGCTCATGCGGAACCCGTCTGTGCCACGGTAAGGCTTCGAACTAGCAAAATCGGACATACGGGTCATGCTAGATGCGCCTGCGGCACATCTGTGCATCGTGCGCCCCGCAAAGATATTTCCAGATTGGGGTCATAATGGCTAATCGGATGATCGTGCATGAAGTTATGGTGATTTTCATGCGGCCTCTGCACGAGACGTGCAGATCATCCGCGTGGGCCGCACGACTCATATTTTTCAGTCCGAGGCATCCCATCTATGAAATTTTCAGAGCCGATCACCGAGTTCTCTGGCATCAATGGAAAAAGAAAATAAAAATAAAAGAAAATATAATGGGCGGCATCGACAGATGGTTCAACATGATGACATCTTAGGAGGTCACCCATTATAATCGCTCGCAAGTACTTAAGCGAAGTGTTCTCATGGTCAGTGTCTTTGGTGAGTCGCGTCCGGAGATTTGTTGCAAATTGTGCTCATCTGAAACCTATTTGTGGTATGATAAGGATTCTAAATAGCCAAAATTGAAGATACGGGTCCCACCAGATGCGCTTTGGACTCATCTACGCATCATACACCCCGCGGAGATCTTTTTGCATTGGGGTCATAATGGCGAATCGGACGATCATGCGTGAAGTTATGGAGATTTTCATGCGGCCTTCGTACAACACGCACGGATCAGCCGCATGTGCCCCATGTATCATATTTGTCAGTTCGAGTGATCCCATAGATGACATTTTTGAAGTCATTCATATAATTCTTCGACGTCAACCATAAAATAAAATAGAAATAAAAGGAAATAAAATGGGCGGCATCAAGAGTTTGTTCGACGTGATGACTTCCAGAAGGTCACCCATCATAGTACTTCTCTCGCCCAAGCATGCTTAATTGAAGAGTTATCATATGATATGGTGTGCTAGTGTGGTCACACCCGCTGAAGATTTGCCACAAATTTTGCTCATGCGGAACCCGTACGTGCCGCGGTAAGGCTTCGAAATAGCCGAAATCGGAGATACGTGTCCGACCAGATGTGCCTTTGGCATATCTACATGTCGTGCGTCCTGCGGCCTCCTGATTGGGGTCATAATGATGAATCGTACGATCGTGAGCAAATTTATGGCAATTTTCATGCGGCCTCTGCACAAGACGTGCGGATCAGCCGCGTGGGCCCCACGGCTCATGTTTTTCAGTCCGAGGCATCCCATCTACCACATTTTTGGAGTCGATCTTCGAGTTCTACGGCGTCAATGATAAAATAAAATAAAAATAAATTAAATTAAAATGGGTGACATCAACAGATGGTTCAACATGACAACTTCCCAGGAGGTCACCCATCATAGTACTTCTCTCGCCCAAGCACGCTTAACTGAAGAGTTCTTATGGGATCACGGTGTCTTTATCGTCACGGAGATTTACCACAAATTGTGCTCATGTGGAACCTATCTGTGCTGCGGTAAGGCTTCGAACTAGCCAAAAATTAGAGATAAGGGTCCCGCAAGATGCGTCAGCAACACATCTACACATCGTGCGCCTTGCGAAGATCTTTCAGGATTGGGGTCATAATGGCTAATCGGATAATCGTACGTGAAGTTATGGTGATTTTAGTGCAACCTCCATGCGAGACATGCGGATCAACCGCGTGGGCCCCACGACTCGTGTTTTTCAATCTGAGGCATCCCATCTACGATGTTTACAAAGTCGATCACCGAGTTTTCTGGCATCAATGATAAAATAAAATAGAAATAAAAGGAAATAATCTGGATGGCATCAATAGATGGTTCAACAAGATGACTTCCCAGGAGGTCACCATCATAGTATTGGTCTCGCCCAAGCTGAAGAGTTCTCATGGGATCTGGTTTTCTGGTGTGGTCGTGTCTGCTGGTGATTTGCCATAAATTATGCTCATGCGGAACCCGTACGTGCCACGATAATTCTTTGAAATAGCCGAAATCGGAGATATGGGTCCCGCTAGATGGGCCTGCGGCACATCTGCTCGTCTTACGCCCCGCGGAGATCTTTTCGGATTGGGGTCATAATGGCAAATCGGACGATCATCCGTGAAGTTATGGCAATTTCCATTCTGCCTCTGCACTAGACGCATTGATCAGCTGTGTGGGCCCCACAGCTCATGTTTTTCAATCCGAGGCATCCCATCTACAACATTTTGGAGTCGATCGCCGAGTTCTCCAACGTCAACGATAAATTAAAATAAAATAAAAATAAAAGGAAATAAAATGAGTACCATCAACAGATGGTTTAACACGACGACTTTCAGGAGGTCACCCATCATAGTAATGCCCCCAAGCACGCTTAACTGAAGAGTTCTCATGTGATCTGTTCTTCTGGTGCAGTCGCGCCCACTAGAGATTTGCCGCAAATTGTGCTCATGCGGAACCCATCCGTGTCGGTAAGGCTTTGAAATAGCCAAAATCAGAGATACGAGTCCCGCCAGATGCGCCTTTGGAAAATCTTCGCATAATGCACCCCACGAAGTTCTTTCCAGCTTGGGGTCATAATGGCGAATCGGACGATCGTGCATGAAATTTTTGCAATTTTCGTGTGGCCTCCACACGAGAAGCGTGGATCAGCCGTGTGGGCCCCATGGCTCGAGTCTATCAATCAGAGGCATCCCATCTACAACATTTTCTAAGTCAATCGTCGAGTTCTCTGGCGTCAATGATAAAATAAAATAGAAATAAAAGAAAATAAAATGGGGGGAATCAACAGATGGTTCAACACGATGACTTCCCAGGAGGTCACCCATCATAATACTGCTTTCTACCAAGCTCGTGTAACTGAAGAGTTCTCATGGGATTTGGTGTACTAGTGCGGTCACTCCCGCTGGAGATTTACTACAAATTATGCTCATACGGAACCCATACGTGCCGCAGTCAGGCTTCGAAATAGCCAAAATCGGAGATACGTGTCCCACCAGATGGACCTGCGGATCATCTGCTCGTCATGCACCCCGAGGAGATCTTTCTATATTGTGGTCATTAGGGCGAATTGGATGATCGTGCACGAAGTTATGGCGATTTTCATGTGGACTCCACATGAGACGCACAGATTAGTCGAGTGGGTCCCACGGCTCGTGTTTTTAGTCGAGGCATCACATCAATGATGTTTTCAGAGTCGATCTCTGAGTTCTGCAATGTCAACGGTAAAATAAAATAAAAATAAAAGGAAATAAAATGGGTGGCATCAATAGATGGTTCAACACGATGATATCCTAGGAGGTCACCCATCATAGCACTGCTCTCGCCCAAGCACGCTTAACTGAAGAGTTCTCATGTGATCTGGTGTGCTATTGCGGCGCTGGAGATTTGTTGCAAATTATGCTCATGTGGAACCCATTTTTGCCGCGGTAAGGCTTCGAAATAGCTGAAATCAAAGATACGGGCCCATCTGCACGACGTGTGCCCCACAGAGGTCTTTCCGGATTGGGTCATAATGGAAAATCGGACGATCATGCATGAAGTTATGGCAATTTCTGTGAGGCCTCAACACATGACGCACGGATCAAATGCGTGGGCCCCATGGCTTGTATTTTTCAGTTCGAGGCATCCCATCGACGATGGTTTAGGAGTCGATCGTCGAGTTGTCCTGTGTCAACGGCAAAATAAAATAAAAATAAAAGGAAATAAAATGGGCGGCATCAACAAATAGCTTAATACGATGACTTCCCAGGAGGTCACCCATCATAGTATTGCTCTCGCCCAAGCACGCTTAACTGAAGAGTTCTCATAGGATCGTGTGCGGAGATTTTGCCGAAATTATGCTCATCGGAACCGTCCGTGTCGTGGTAAGACTTCAAAGCGAAATCGAGATATCTGGTCCCAGATGTACTGCGACATCATCATCGCACCCGGAGATCTTTCCGGATTGGGATCATAATGGAGAATCGGACGATCATGCGCGAAGTTATGATGATTTTCGTGTGGCCTCCGCATGAGAAGCAAGGATCAGCCGTGTGGGCCCCACTGCTCGTGTTTTTCATTACCGAGGCATCCCATCTACGACATTTTCGGAGTCGATCACCAAGTTCTCTGGTGTCAAAGATAAAATAAAATGGAAATAAATGGAAATAAAATGGGCGGCATCAACAGATGGTTCAACACGATGACTTCCCAAGAGGTCACCCATCATAGTATTGCTCTCACCCAAGCACGCTTATCTGAAGAGTTCTCATGTGATCTGGTGTGCGGTGGTGCGGTCGGCCCACTAGAGATTTGCCACAAATTATGCTCATGCGGAACCCGTCTGTGCTGCGGTAAGGCTTGAAACTAGCCGACATCGGAGATATGGGTCCCTTCAGATGCGCCTGCGGTACATCTGCGCGTCATGTGCCCCATGGAGATCCTTCCGGATTTGCATCATAAAGGCGAATCGAACGATCATGTGCAAAGTTATGGAAATTTTTGTGCGGCTTTCATACGAGATGCACGGATCAGCTACGTGGGCCCCATGGCTCATGTTTTTCAGTCCAAGGCATCCCATCTATAATGTTTTCGGAGTCGATCGCTGAGTTTTCCAGCATCAATGATAAAATAAAATAGATATAAAAGGAAATAAAATGGGGAATCAACAGATGGTTCAACACGATGAGTTCCGAGGAGGTCACCCATCATAGTAGTGCTCTCGGCCAAGCTCGCTTAACTGAAGAGTTCTCACGGGATGTGTCTTTGGAGCGGTTCGCTGATTTGCGTAATATGCTCGGCGATGCTTAGGCTTAATAGAAATTGGAGATACGTGTCCTAGATGGGCTGCGGATCATCCTCATCTGCGCCAGATCTTTCGATGGTGTCTTTGGAGCGGTTCGCGGAGATTTGCGTAAATATGCATCGAAACCCGTGCGTGTCGGTTAGGCCAAATGAATTGGAGATCGTGTCCCCAGATGGGCTGCGGATCATCCGTCTGCGCCGCAGATCTTTCGGTGGGATCATTAGGGCGAATCGGACGATCGTGCGTGAAGTTATGGTGATTTCCGTGTGGGCTCCACACGAGACGCGTGGATTAGTCGAGCGGGGCCCCACTGCTCATGTTTTTCAGTCCAAGGCATCCCATCAATGACATTTTCAGAGTCGATAACCAAGTTCTCCAGCGTCAACAGTAAAATAAAATAAAAATAAAAGGAAATAAAATGGGCAGCATTAATAGATGGTTCAACACGGCGACTTAGGAGGTCACATAACCTTGCTCTCACCCAAACATGCTTGAAGAGTTCTCATGGATGCGGTATCTTTGGTGCTTGCTCCCTAGAGATTTCGCAAAATGTGCTCATGCAAAAGAGGTTCATGTCGCGGTAAGGTTTTAAAATAGCCAAAATCAGAGATATGGGTCCCGCCAGATGCGCCTGCAGCTCATCTACGTGTTGTGTGCCCCGCAGAGATCTTTCCGGATTGCGGTCATAATGGTAAATCGGACGATCTTGCACGAAGTTATGGAGATTTTCGTGCGGCCTCCGCACGAGATGAGCGGATCAGCCGCGTGGGACCCACGACTCATATTTTTCAGTCCGAGGCATCCTATCGATGACATTTTCGTAGTCGATTGCCGAGTTCTACGGCATCAACCAGAAAATAAAATAAAAATAAGGAAATAAAATGGGCGGCATCAATAGATGGTTCAACACGATGACTTCTGAGGAGGTCACCCATCATAGTACTGCTCTCGCCCAAGCACGTTTAACTGAAGAGTTCTCATGGGATCTAGTGTGCTGGTGCGGTCATGCCCGCTGGAGATTTTTCACAAATTATACTCATGTGGAACCCGTCCGTGTTGCGGTAAGTCTTCGAAATAGCCAAAATCGAAGAAACTAGTCCCATGAGATGCACCTGCGGCACATCTGCGTATCATGGGCCCTGCAGAGATCTTTCCGAATTTGGGTTATAATTGTGAATCGGACGATCGCACGTGAAGTTATGGTGATTTTTGTGTGGCCTCCACATGAGATGCGCGGAGCCGCATGGTCCCCACTGAGAGGCATCCCATCGACAATATTTTTGGAGTCGATCGTCGAGTTCTCCGGCGTCAAGGGTAAAATAAAATAAAAATAAAAGGAAATAAAATGAGCAGCATCAACAGATGGTTAAACTCGACCACAAGAATTCACCTATCATACTACTCTTCTCGGCTAAGCACACTTAACTGAAGAGTTCTCATGGAATCTGGTGTGTTGGTGCGGTCGCCCCCGCTGGAGATTTGCCATAAATTGTGCTCATGAAACACGTCCGTCGATAAGGCGAAATAGCGAAATCGGAGATCTGGGTCACGCGAATCGCTTGTGGCTCATCTACGGGTCGTGTACCCCGCGGAGATCTTTCTGGATTGTGGACATAATGGCAAATCAGACGATCGTGCGCGAAGTTATGGCGATTTTCGTGCGGCTTCCACACGAGACGTGCGGATCAGTTGAGTGGGCCCCATGACTCATATTTTTCAGTTTGAGGCATCCCATCGATGACATTTTCGGAGTCGATCACCGAGTTCTCTAGCATCAATGGTATAATAAAAAATAAAAGGAAATAAAATAGGCGGCATCAACAGATGGTTCGACACAACGACTTTCTAAAAGGTCACCCATCATAGTACAGCTCTCGCCCAAGCATGCTTAATTGAAGAGTTCTCATGGGATCTGGTGTGTTGGTAAGGTTGCGCCCACTGAATATTTATCGCAAAGTACTCATGCAAAACCCATCTCTGCCGTGGTAAGGCTTCAAAATAGCCAAAATCAGAGATACGGGTCCCACCAGATGCGCCTACTATCATCTACGCGTCGTGGCCCCATGGAGATATTTTTAGGTTGGGGTCATAATGGCGAATCATATGATCATGCACGAAGTTATGGCAATTTCCATGCGGCTTCCACATGAGACACACTGAACAACCACGTGGGCCCCACGACTCATATTTTTTAGTCTGATGCATCCCATCGACGATATTTTCAGAGTCAACTCCGAGTTCTCTGATGTCAACCATAAAATAAAATAAAAATAAAATTAGCGGCATTAACAGATGGTTCAACACAATGACTTCCCAAGAGGTCACCCATCATAGTATTGTTCTCTCCCAAGCATGGTAAACTGAAGAGTTCTCATGGGAACTATTGTGCTTGTGCGATCGGCCCCGCTGGAGATTTCTTATAAATTATGCTAATGCGGAACCTGTCCGTGCCACGATAAGGCTTCAAAATAGCCAAAATCGAAGATACGGGTCCCAGCAAATGCGCCTGTGTCTCATTTGCGCGTCGTGTGCCCTACGGAGATCTTTCCGGATTGGGTTCATAATGGCGAATCCGTGATGCGTGAATTTTGGTGATTTATTTTGGCGTCCACATGAGGCCGTTAACATCCGCGAGCCCGGCTCATGTTTTTCGAGGCATCCCAACGATGACATTTTTGGAGTCGATCATCGAGTTCTCCTGTGTCAATGGTAAAATAAAATAAAATTAAAAGAAAATAAAATGAGTGGCATCAATAGATGGTTAAAAACGATGACTTCCCAAGAAATCAGACATCATAGTACTGTTCTCGCCCAAGCAAGCTTAACTGAAAAGTTCTCATGGGATGCGGTGTCTTTGGTGTGGTCCCCACGCTAGATTTGCCAAATTATGCTTATGGAACGTCGTAACGGTAAGGCTTGAAATAGCCAAAATCGAGATCTGAGTCCGAGTCCATCGTGGCTCATCTGCGCGTCGTGCGCCCCGCGGAGATCTTTTTGGATGGGGGTCATAATGGCGAATCGGAAGATCGTGCGTTAAGTTATGGCAATTTTCATGCAGCGTCCACATGAGATGTGCGGATCATGGCATAGCCCCATTTTTTTTTCAGAGGCATCCCATCGATGATGTTTTTGGAGTCATTCGTTGAGTTCTCTGGCATCAATGATAAAATAAAAAAATAAAAGGAAATAAAATAGGCAGCATCAATAGATGGTTCAACATGATGACTTCCTAGAAGGTCACCCATCATATCGTCCAAACCTTAGCGAAGAGTTCTCATGGGATCGGTGTCTTTGAGTGCGCTCCCAGGAGATTTGACCCAAATTATGCTCATGCAAAAATCATCTTTGATAAAGCTTCAAAATAGCAAATTAGATCGAGTCCTAGATGCATCTTTGGCGAGATCTGGCGGAGATCTTTCAGGATTGGGGTCATAATGGCGAATCGGACTATTGTGGGTGAAGTTATGACGATTTTCGTGTGGCTTTCGCATGAGATGCGTGGATCAGCCGCATGTGCCCGATGGCTCTTATTTTTAAGTCCGAGGAATCCCATCGTCGATGTTTTTGGAGTCGATTGTGCAGTTCTCCATCATCAATGGTAAAATAAAATAAAATTAAAAGGAAATAAAATGGGCGGCATCAACAGATGGTTCAACGCGATGACTTTTGAGGTGGTCACCCATCATAGTACTGCTCTCGCCCAAGCATGCATAATTGAAGAGTTCTCATGAGATGCGGTGTCTTTGTGGTACCCTAGAGATTTCAAATTGCTTATGTGGATCATGCGTCCCGTAAGGCTTCAAAAGCTGAAATCGAGATACGGGTCCTACTAGATGCGCTTAGCTTCTTTGTCGTGCTCTCGAGATCTTTCCGAATTGGGGTCATATTGGCAAATCGAAAGATCGTGTGAGAAGTTATGGCAATTTTAGTGGCCTCCATAGATGCGGACCGCGTTCGCGGCTTTTTGATCGAGGCATCCCATATATGAGAGTCGATCTCGAGTTCTGGCATCATAAAATAAAATAAAAAAATAAAATGGCATCAATGGTTCAACAAGATGACATCCATGAGGTATTTTCTTGGAGATTTGCCACAAATTATGCTCATGCAGAACCCGTCCGTGCCACGGTAAGGATTCAAAATCAGAGATACAAGTCTTGCCAGATCCACCTGCCGCTCATCTGCGGGTCGTGCACCTCACAGAGATCTTTATGGATTGGGATCATAATGGCGAATCAGACGATCGTGCACGAAGTTATGGAAATTTTTGGGCGGCTCCACACAAGCGTGCGGATCAGCCTTGTGGGATCCATGGCTCGTGTTTTTTAGTCCGAGGCATCCCATCGATGACATTTTCGGAGTCGATCGTAGTTCTCCGGCATCAACGTGAAAATAAAATACAAATAAAAGGAAATAAAATATGTGGCATCAACAGATGGTTCAACACGATGACTTCCTAGGATGTCACCTATCATAGTACTGCTCTCACCCAAGCACGCTTAATTGAAGAGTTCTCATGGGATCTGGTGTATAGGTGCGGTCGCGCCCGCTGGAGCTTTGCCGCAAATTGTGCTCTTCCGGAACCCGTCCATGCCATGGTAAGGCTTTGAAATAGCCAAAATTGGAGATACCTACGGCACATCTGCACGTCGTGCGCCCCGTAGAGATCTTTCCAGATTGGGCTCATAATGGTGAATCGGACGATCGTGCACGAAGTTATGGCAATTTTTGTGCGTACTCCACACGAGATGCGTGGATCAACAGAGTGGGCCCCACAGGTCATGTTTTTCAGTACGAGGCATCCCATCGACAACATTTTCGGAGTCAATCGCTGAGTTTTGTGGCATTAACGATAAAATAAAAAAAAAATAAAAGGAAATAAAATGGGTGGCATCAACAGATGGTTAAACATGACAACATCCAAGGAGGTCACCCATCATAGCTTGCTCGCTTCAAAACTAAATGGTTCTCATGGGATCTGGTGTGTTGGTGCGGTCGCGCTCGCTATAGATTTTCCACAAATTGTGCTCATCTAGAACCCGTTCGTTCCGCAGTAAGGCTTCGAAATAGTCAAAATCGGAGATACATGTCAAATGCGTCTGCGAGTTATCTATGGTCGTGCACCCCATGGAGATCTTTCCGGATTGGGGTCATAATGGCGAATCGGATGATCATGCACGAAGTTATGGCGATTTCTGTGCGGCCTCCACACGAGACACGCGGTTCAGCCCAGTGGGCACGACTCGTGTTTTTCAGTTCGAGGCATTCCATCGATGACGTTTTCAGAGTCAATCATCGAGTTCTCTAGCGTCAACATTAAAATAAAATACAAATAAAATGAAATAAAATGCACGACATCAATAGGTGGTTCAACACGACGATTTTCCAGGAGTGGTCACCCATCATAGTCTTGCTCGCCGACGCTTAAGCGAAAAGTTCTCATGATTTGTTGTTGTTGGTGCGTGTCGCTAGAATTTTGCAAATTATATGCGGAACCGTCCGTGCCTCGGTAAGGGTTTGAACTAGCCAAAATTAGAGATACGGGTCCCGCAAGATGCACTTGCTTTCGCCGCACAACATGAGCCTGAAGATCTTCCGGATTGGGTCATAATGGCGATCGCGATGAGTTATGGTGATTTCCGTATGGCCTCCACACGAGACATGCGGATCAGCCGTGTGGGCCACACGACTTATATTTTTTAATCTGATGCATCCCATCTACGACATTTTTAGAGTCGATCACCGAGTTCTCGCATCAACAGTAAAATAAAAAAAATAAAAGGAAATAAACTGGGCGGCATTAACAGATGGTTCAACACGACGACTTCCCAAGAGATCACCCATCATCTTACTCTTACACGCTTAAGAGTTCTCATGTGTTACGGTGTCTTTGGTGCGATCCTTTGCTAGAGAATTGTCACAAATTATGCTCATGCGGAACCTGTACTGCTCTTGTAAGGCTTCAAAATAGCCAAAATCGAGACAGTCCCAGATGCTTTAATGCGGCTCATCCGCATGTCGTCTTGAGAGATTGGGGTCATAATGGCGAATGCGATCATGAGTGAAGTTATGGAGATTTTGTGCGGCCTTCCACGAGCGCTAGCCTCGGGCCCCATATGTTTTTTTTTTTGTCGAGGCATCCCATCGACATTTTGGAGTCGATCACCAGTTCTCCTGCGTCTATAAAATAAAATAGAAATAAAAGAAAATAAAATGGGCGGCATCAACAGATGGTTCAACACGATGACTTCCCAGGAGGTCACCCATCATAGTAAAGCTCTCACCGAAGCTCGCTTAACAAAAGAGTTCTCATGGGATCTTATGTCTTGCACGCTGGGAGATTTTGCAAATTATGCTCATCGAACCCGTCCGTGGTAAGGTTTTGAAATAGTCGATAGGGGTCTCGATGTGCGACACATCTACTCGTGGTGTGCTCCATAGAGATATTTTTGGAATAGGGTCATAATGGCGAATCAGACGATCATGCACGAAGTTATGGTGATTTATGTGCCACCTCGACATGATACGCGGATCAGCAGCGTGGGATCCACAGCTTGTGTTTTTCAGTTTGAGGCATCCCATCTATAACGTTTTTGGAGTCAATCGCCGAGTTCTCTGGTGTCAACGATAAAATAAAATAAAAATAAAAGTAAATAAAATGGGTAGCATCAATAGATGGTTTCAACACTTCCGAGGTCACCAATCATAATCTTGATGTGCGAAGCATGCTTAATTTAAGAATTCTCATAAGATGGTGTCTTGGCGTCTCCTCCGGACATTTTCCACAAATTGTGCTCAAGCGGAACCCCGTGTGTCCGGTAAGGCTTCGAACTAGTCAAAATCGGAGATACATGTCCCCAGATGGCTTGGCATCTACGTGTCATGATCACCCGCAGATCTTTCTAAATTGGATCATAATGGTGAATCGGAGGATCGTGCGTGAAGTTATGGCGATTTCCATGTAGCCTCCACACGAGATGTGCAGATCAGTCGAGTGAGCGTCATGGCTCATATTTTTCAGTCTGAGGCATCCCATCGATGACATTTTCGGAGTCGATCTCCGAGTTCTCCGGCGTCAATGGTAAAATAAAATAAAAATAAAAGGAAATAAAATGTGCGGCATCAACAGATGGTTCAACACGACGACTTCCCAAGAGGTCACCCATCATAGTACCGCCCTCGCCCAAGCACGCTTAATTGAAGAGTTCTCATGGGATATGGTGTGCTGGTGCGGTCGAGCCCCTGGAGATTTGCGGCAAATTGTGCTCATCCGGAACCCGTCCGTGCTGAGGTAAGGATTCAAAATAGCTGAAATCAGAGATACGCGTTCCGCCATATGCTTCTGACTCATCATCGTCATGTGCCCGTGGAGATCTTTTTTGGATAATGGATCGGATGATCGCATGTGAAGTTATAGTGATTTACGTGCAGCCTCTACACGAGACATGCGGATCAGCCGTGTGGGCCCCAAGGCTCATGTTTTTCAATCAGGCATCCCATCTACAATATTTTTGGAGTCGATCGCCGAGTTCTCCGGCGTCAATGATAAAATAAAATACAAATAAAAGGAAATAAAATGCACGACATCAACCGATGGTTCAACACAATGACTTCCCAGGAGGTCACCCATCAATCTTCTCCAAGCACACTTAAGAGTTCTCATGTGAATAGGCCTGTGCATAATTCAGTTTAAACGGAAAATCTATTTAAAATCGATCCAAAATTTTTAAATTGGATCGGTTTTTTAATTTTATTTTGGATTTTGGATTTAATTTTAGCTAAATTCAGTTTTTGGATTATGGATTGGATTTAAAAATTTATAATATCAAAAAACCGAAAATTCAAAATTAGCCGGAACTAGAAAGTCAGAAGGCCTTAGCGCCATTGCGGTCGTGCCCATGCAAAAAATCAATTAGGGTCCTAGGGAGAAAGGCAAAGCAAAGGCCAAACTCAAAGGGCAAAGGCAATCGCAAATGGCAAATCCCATTCCCAGCACAGAGCAGTTCTCTTATGGTCTTATCCCTACTTCTCTAGTTCTCTTACATTTTGTTCGACTCTTCATTGTAGGGCGTATTTGTGGCATTTCATTACATCTATTTTTTGTTCTCTTCTCGGCTTCTCCCTTCTCCTCCTCATCTCTCACTGCTTCTGAGGCTGCTTCTCCTTCTTCTTCTCTAATTCAATCAGTTTTGTCTCGATTCTCATGGATTTTTTTATTGTTTAGTGTTTGTGTTACCTTTGGAAGTTTGGAGACTTGGAGAGTTGGAGTTACTATTGATTTCGATTGAGGCAAGTTACGTGGTATTGCTTATCTGTCAGAATGGAGTAATGAATTATTTTGTTATGTTTGCTGGCTGATTTGTTCTGTGACTTTTGTTATTTTTTATGTTGTTTTTAGTAATGGATTATTTTGTTTTTTCATCTATGAAATACGTGCATAATTTGATTTATGAACTTTTGTCTTAGTGTTTTTGTTATTTTTTTATGTTGTTTAGGGCTAATGAGGATAGCAAAGAGATTGATTGTTTCAAACTTTATGCAAATATTTATTTCTTTTAGTTTTAAATGCTTTGTGAATGTCAAAGCATTAGAGTTGAAGCATTGATGTTGCCTCATGATGCATGAAATATTTCGATCTTTTCAGATTATTTATTTATTGGAAAATGGCATAAGTTTTGAAGTACATGAATGGCAGAATGGGGTATAAAACAATTTCAAAATGCATGCAATAAAATATGAATCCATTTCATTCGGTGATCACAATTCACACATATTTTCAAAAGCAGTCAAGTTAAAGGGGTGGTTGGGTTGCTTCGAAATGCATGCAAGGATTCATCTTGGATTTCCTTCATACTTCCATTTTGAAACTTTGAAGTAAAATAACATGGAAGTTAGATGTTTAGTTCTTCATTCGTTTATGAGGATTCATCTATGCTTGTAAGCAAGCTCTCCCATCCTTTGTGGTTTAGTTCTTCATTCGTCTACACAACCTAAGTGTTCTTTCTCCAGTTGAAGGTAGATTGTATAAATTTCATTTGCATTTATTAACAATATATCAAGTGACATTCTCATTTCTCATTGTGTATGAGGTGAGCTATCAAACTTAATCCAAATTCTCTTCCACATTGAACTTGGATCATATTTTCATCACACAACCTCTTGAAACTATGATTATTGTATTTGAATCAAATTCTTTTGCTCATTTGGGGCACAACATAATGCGATCCAAATATCTATTGAAACTTATTAATTATGATAATCGGTGGAAGATTCATTTAAATGTTTAGTTCTTGCAACTCAGATTTCACATTTGTGCTAAGACTTTATATTTCATTGGAGAATTTATTTGGATTTATGTTTGAAGGCTAGATAAAGTCTGAGTGGTTTTGTTTTTGGTAATTGGTTTTGTTTTTGATACAGTCATACAGATATAGATACAGATACAAACTACAGTCATACACTCATACAGATTATAGAATAATAGATATACTCATATCATATACATCAGTACATGCTATACTGAAATGAAACATTTTGGTTTTTCCTTTTCCTGGTTTACTTTTTTTATTGTTGCTTGGTAATTAGTAGTAGTTCTTGTCTGTTGTTGGTTGTCGGGTGGCGTTAATGGTTAGCTTTGGTTTTTCTATTTCCTCTTTACCAAAAATAGTACAAGCCTACTGTTGTTGTTGTTTACCCTAAACTTAATGGCCTCTTTAGGATTTGCTTAGCTTTGGTTTTTTTCAATTCTATTTGGTTGTTTTCCTTTTCTGGTTTCGACTGGTTGTGGCTCTCTCAGTCTCTCTGGCTTGGTGACTTGGGATTGGATGTTATCTTGCCTTGGATGCTTGATGCTTCTACATTGGCTATTGGTATTGAATCCCTCTTATAGTCTTACTTATTTTGCTGTCATGTTGGCTGTTTGATGTTTCACGATATTTGCTTCTTGCCATCTTGGTGGTGGTCTTTGGATGTGGTGTTTTTCTGCTGCATTGGTGGTGGCTTTGAGCCTTTGATGGTTATTTCTGGATGCCCTCTTGGTCTCCATATGGCTTTTGACTTTCTTGTTTCCTCTCTCTGTTGGGTGTTGGTTGTTGGGTGTTGGTTGTTTCTCTTTTGATAAATGAACCTGTTTAGTGTTTATAAAAGATGATGTCTTTGATGTTATTTGCTGAAATCTGAATGTGAGCATGGATTGCTCTGCTCTAACTTATCACTTATCCATTGATGCAATTCCATTTTGTTATGTTTGAAATGTGAATGGAGTAATGAATTATTTTGTAATTTGTTATCTTTGGTGGAGTTGTTTAATGTTTACTAATCCGGAGTGGTTTTGTCTAACTCGTTTAGTGACTTGGAGTTGTTTACTATTCTGGAGGCAGGTTATGTAGTTTATGTTACGTTGGTATTGCTTATTTTGTTTTGAGTGAGGTAATATTTTTGAATTTTAATTGCTTCAAGATGTGTTATTTTAGACTTTCAGTGAATGCATGATACATTTTTGGGAATGTTTGACGACGATTTCGGCAATGATGGCTTTGATATTATATTTCATTTACTACTGCTGGTAGCATTGTATGTGATTGTAACCCTCCAATCTAAAGTTTGGATGCTCACATATTCTATTGCTCTTAGTAATTTTTTGACTGAGCCTGAGCCTTTATTTTCTTTTGAATTTTACTTTCATTTTTTAATCTCTCTTTTGTTTAATCTCCTATTTCTAATCATAATAAAATATAACACCCCTGTTCTAATTGCCACAAAGAACATTTGTAGAGTTGACTGCAATTATAAACAGTTTAATATTTCAAGTCATTAATCAGAAACTATGAGCATTGAGCACAGCCTCACAGGTAAACTTCAGGTCAAATTTTTTTTCTTAAAATTTCTTATATTTATGTATTGATTATATTTGTTGCTTTCCACCTCTTTTAGATGATTAGATCTTTAAATATTTTAATGCTATTGCTTATCGAAGTTCAATAACCACTTATATCTGTCTTTTGTAGATTATCATTTTAGCTGAAAAAGAATTATGCAAAGGTTAAAATGGAACTCTTTCACGAATCGGCAATCTTGATCATGCTTCCTTTTGTAAATGTGAAAGAGAATTAGAGAAATTGAAAATGTTTATGAATGTTTTATGTTTATGAATGTTTTAATATGTAATTATAATCCTTTTTAAATGTGGAATGTTTATGAATGTTTGTAATATACTAATATTGCAATTGAAAATTTTCTTTTTTTTAGCATATAAATTTTATTGGTTTAATGGCAAATGTGTTATGCTATTAAAAATGGTGTGAAAGAAAAAGATATTTGAAGAAACAGTTTCTTTAAGAAATATATTTTATCACATTACAGTGTGGTGTGAGTTAATTAGTGCTCTTTAAGTAATAAATTTAATATTTTTTTTTATTAAATACAAAGTGACAAAGTCTTTCAAATCGAATTCAAAAAAATAAACCTTTTTCAAAAATATGAGTATATATATTTCAAAAATATAAATCATAAAAGAATTCTGAAATATATCATTTTAATTAAATAACATTTTCTTTATTTTAATTATTTTTGGTTTTTTAAAAACTGAACCGAAAATCCGAACTTTTTTGGATTGGATTGGTTGATTATATTAAATCTTATGGATGAAATTTTGATTATGAATTTCAAACCAAATGAGCATTAGCAAATTAAAAACCGATCCATCCAATGCTACACCCCTACAGTGATATGAGTGCGGTCGTGCCCGCTGGAGAGTTGCCGCAAATTGTGCTCATGCGAAACCCATACGTGCCATGGTAAGGATTCGAAATATCTGAAATCGAACATACGGGTCCCGCCAGAAGCGCCTGTGGCTCATCTACATGTCGTGCGCCCTGCGGATATCTTTCCGGATTGGGGTCATAATGGTAAATCGGACGATTGTGCACGAAGTTATGGAGATTTCTGTGCGGTCTTTGCGGATCATGATCAATAGGCCCCATGGGTCATGTTTTTTTTCGAGGCATCCCATCGGCGACATTTTTCGATCACCATCAATTCTCGAGTCACGGTAAAATAAAACAAAAATAGAAGGAAATAAAATAGTCGGCATCAATAAATGGTTCAACATGATGACTTCCTAGGAGGTCACCCATCATAGTACTGCTCTCGCCCAAGCACGCTTAACTGAAGAGTTCTCATGAGATCTGGTGTGCTGGTGCAGTCGCGACCGTTGGAGATTTTCAGCAAATTGTGCACATGTGGAACCCGTCGTGCCAGTAAGGCTTCAAACTAGCCAAAATCGATGATATGTTCCCTGCTAGATGCATCTGTGGCACTTCCGTGTCATGTGCCCAGTGGAGATCTTTCTGGATTGGGGTCATAATGGCGAATCGGACGATCGTGTGCGAAGTTATGGTGATTTTCATGTAGCCTCCACACGAGATGCATGAATCAGCCACGTGAGCCCCACGACTTGTGTTTTTCAGTCCGAGGCATCCCATCGATGACATTTTTGGAGTCGATCATCGAGTTCTCTGACGTCAACGGTAAAACAAAATAAAAATAGCAACATCAACAGATGGTTCAACATGATGACTTCCGGTCACCCATCATAATCTTTCTCGCCGCACATTTAATTGAAGAGTTCTCATGTGATCTAGTGATGATGCGTGCCCGAAGAAGATTGTCATGCGGAAATATGATAATGCATAGTCGGAGATATAAGTCCGCCAAATGCACCTTTGGCATCACGTCTGAGATCTGATTGGGGTCATAATGGCGAAATATCGTGCATATTATGGCGATTTACGTGCCTCCTCAATGATGCGCACATCTCCGCGAGGCATCCCATTTATAACATTTTGAGTTGATGAGTTCTCTGGCGTCAAAATAAATAAAATAAAAAATAAAATAAAATAGGCGGCATCAACAGATGATTCAACAAAACTTCCAAGGAGGTCACCCATCATAGTATTGCTTTAGCCGAAGCACGCTTAATTGAAGAGTTCTCATAGGATTTGGTGTCTTTGCTCGCTCACTTGGAGATTTTTGCAAATTGTGCTCAGCGGAACGATACGTGTCCGCGGTAAGGCTTCTAATCAGTCGTGTCCCACAAGATGTGCTCGTGGATAATCTACGTGTCGTGCGCCCCACGGAGATCTTTCTAGATTGGGTCATAATGGTGAATCGGATGATCATGCGTGAAGTTATGACGATTTCCGTGTGACCTCCACACGAGACGTGTGGATCAGTCAAGTGGGCCCCACATTTCATATTTTTTAGTCTAAGGTATCCCATCAATGATGTTTTCAGAGTAGATCTCCGAGTTCTTCGGCGTCAATGGTAAAATAAAATAAAAATAAAAGGAAATAAAATGTGCGGCATCAATAGATGGTTCAACACGACGACTTCCCAGGAGGTCACCCATTATAGTACCGCCCTCGCCCAAGCACGCTTAACTGAAGAGTTCTCATGGGATATGGTGTATCTTTGTGCGGTCGAGACGGAGAGCAAATTGTGCTCATCCAACCCGCCATTAGAGGATTCAAAATAGTCAAAATCAGAGATACGCGTCATGTGCCCAGTGGAGATCTTTTCAGATTGGGGCCATAATGGCCCCACGGATTATGTTTTTAAGTCCAAGGCATCCCATCGATGACGTTTTTGGAGTCGATCACCAGTTCTCGTTCTCCGGCGATAAAATAAAATAAAATAAAGTAAATAAAATGGGCATCAATAGATAGTTCAACACAATGATTTCCCGGGTCACCCATCATTGCTCGCCCGCTCGCTTAACTAAATAGTCTCATGGGATCTTTGTCTGTTGGTCGCGGAGATTTTCCACAAATTGTGCTCAACCGTCAGCGGTAAGATTTTGAATAGTAGAAATGGGATATGGGTCCCAGATGTGCCGTAACTCATCGCTCGTCGCGCCCTGAGATCTTTCTTGGGGTCATAATGGCGAATCGGACATCATGATCAGTTATGGCGATTTCCATGCGGCCTCCGACGTGATATGGATCGGAAAGCGTGGGCATGGCTCGTGTTTTTAGTCGAGGCATCCCATCGGTGATATTTTTTGAATTGATCACGAGTTCTCTAGGGTCAACGATAAAATAAAATAAATAAAATAATAAAATGGCATCACGGATGGTTCAACACGGCGACTTTCAAGGATCACCCATCATAATCTTTCGCCCAACCTGCTTAAGCGAAGAGTTCTCATGTGATGGTTTCTGGTGTCACCGCTAGATTTTTTGCAATTGTGCTCATGAACCCTGTTTGCGGTAAGTGAAAGCAGAATATACGGGTCCCGAGATACTTTGGCCATTGCGCGTGGAGGAGTCTTTCGGATTGGGTCATAATGGTGAATCGAGATCATGCACGATGTTATGATTTCATGCGGCCTCACAGAATGCGGATCGGGCGTGCCCCATGACTCGTGTTTTTTCAGGCATCCCATCGATATTTTTTGAGCGCGTTCTCAGTGTCAACGATAAAATAAAATAAAAATAAAAGTAAATAAAATGGGTGGCATCACCATGGTTCAACATGATGACTGAAGTTACCATCATAATCACTCTCGCCCAAAACAGCTTAACTAAAGAGTTCTCATTTGATCGTTTGTTAGGGTGGTTTCGTTAGATTTGCCATAAATTGTGCTCATGGGGAACCCGTCATGTGTCGTAAAAAGGCTTTGAAATAGTTGAAATCACGGGTCCATGTGCCTTTGGCCATCATATGCGGAGATCTTTCTGGATTGGGGTCATAATGGTGAATCGGATGATCATGCACAAAGTTATGGTGATTTTCGTGTGGCCTCTGCACAAGATGCGCGGATCCCCTATGGCTCGTGTTTTTTGATCGAGCATCCCCATGAGATTTTCATCGATCGTTGAGTTCTCTAGCATCAATGATAAAATAAAATAAAAATAAAGTAAATAAAATGGCGCATCACCACATGGTTCAACATGACAACTTTTCGAGATCATCCATCAAATCACTCTCACACGCTTAAGCGAATAGTTCTCATGGGATGTGGTGTTATTGTGCGGTGCTTCTTGAAGATTTTTCCATAAATTATGCTCATGGGAACCCATGCGTGTTGCGGTAAGGCTTTGAAATAGCGATGAGATCTGAGTCCATAGATGTGCCCTTGAACATATGCGCGTTGTGCCCGAGATCTTTCCGGATTGGGTCATAATGGATCGGACAATTGGTGGCGTTATGGTGATTTGTGCGGCTTTCGAGATCGCATGTGATGTGGCACAGTCATGTTTTTTGTCCGAGGCATCCCATCGATGGTTTTGAGTCGCGTTCTCTAGCATCGATGATAAAATAAAATAAAATAAATAAAAAAAAATTGGTGGCATCAGCAGATGGTTCAACACGACTTCCTGAGGTCACCCATCATAATCTTGCTCTCCCCACTTAAGCGAATAGTTCTCATGGATATGGTGTCGTGCGGTGTCCGTTGGAGCTTTGCCAAATTATGCTCATTCTTGTACATGCGCGGTAAGGCTTTGAAATAGTCGAAATCGAGATCTGGTCCCGGGTGCGCCGCGGCTCATTTGTTGTGCCCCGAGATCTTTCGGATTGGGTCATAATGGCGAATCGGACGATCGTGCACAAGTTATGGTGATTTTGTGCGGCCTCCATGAGATCGCGGATCAACCATGCCCCAAGAGTCATGTTTTTCAGTTATCCCATCATGATGGTTTTGAGTCGATAGAGTTCTTATAAATAAAATACAAATAAAAGGAAATAAAATGTGAGGCATCAAAAGATGATTCAACACGACTTCCAGGAGGTCACCCATCATAGTATTGCTCTCGCCCAAGCACGCTAATTGAAGAGTTCTCATGTGAACTGGTGTGCTGGTGCGGTCACCCCAGCTGGAGATTTGCCAAAAATTATGCTCATGGAACCGTCCGTCGCGGTAAGGCTTGAAAAAATATGGAGATCTGAGTCTCGCCCGGTCGCGCTCATCTCACACATCGTGTCCCGTGGATCTTTCTAATTGGGGTCATAATGGTGAATCGGACGATGGCAATTATGGCTAATTCCGTGCGACCTCGCCGCGAGACGTGGCCCCGCTGCGGCATCGTGTTTTCTAGATTGATTCGATCGATGAGTTCTCCGTAACGGTATAAATAAAATAAAAATAATAAATAAAATGGGCATCAATAGATGGTTCAACACGACTTCAGGAGGTCACCCATCATATACTCTCTCACCCAAGCATGCTTATGAAGAGTTCTCATGTGATTTGTGTGCTGTGCGGTCACCGGGGAGATTTGCAAATTTTGCTCATGCGAAACCCGTCCGTGCCATGGTAAGGCTTCAATAGCGAAAATGGAGATCTGTCCCCGAGATGCACTGCGCACGCGTGATCCGGTGATCTTTTAATTGGGGTCATAACCAATGCGGACGTGCGAATTATGGATTCGTGCGACCTGAGCATGCATGGATCGGCGTGGGCCCCACTCATGTTTTCTTCGAGGCATCCCATCATAACATTTTGGATTGATCGCCGAGTTCTCGGCATCAATGAAAAATAAAATAAAAAAAATAAAATGGAGGCATCAATATGGTTCAACACGATGACTTCAGAGGTTACATCAATGCTCTCACCAAGCACGCTTAAGAAGAGTTCTCATGGATCGTGTCTTTGGTGTGTTCAAGAGATTTGCAAATTGTGTTCATGCAAAACCCGTCCGTGTCGCGGTAAGGCTTCAAACTAGCCGAAATCGAAGACATGTGTCCAGGAATGCAGTAATCTACGATCTGCATCCCAGATATCTTTCGATTGGGTCATAACGAATCGGACGATCATGCATGAAGTTATGTTGATTTATGTGGCCCACGAGATGCGATCACCAAGTGGACCCCATGGCTCATGTTTTCGGTCAGGCATCCCATCGATGACATTTTGAGTCAATCGACAGTTCTAAAATAAAATAAAATAAAAAAAAATAAATCAGCGGATATGGTTCAACACGATGACTTCAGAGGTCATCATAGATGCTCTGCCCCGCAAATTGAAGAGTTCTCATGTGATGCTTGTGCGGTGCGGTTCCGCGGAGATTTTTCATAAATTATGCTCTACGAACTCGTCCACACGCGATAAGGCTTGAGAGCGAGCAATCGTGAGATGCCTACGCGTCTGGCGTTGCACCATAGATCTTTCATATTGTGATCATAATGGTGAATCGGAAGATCATGCATGAATTTATGGAGAATTCCATGTGGCCTCCACGAGGCGTGAAGATCAAGTGGACTACTCGTGTTTCATCGAGGCATCCCATCACATTTTGAGTCTTGGAGTTCTCCGTCAATAAAATAAAATAAAAAGGAAATAAAATGGCGGCATCAATAGATGGTTCAACACGATGACTTTCAAGAGGTCACCCATCATAGTATTGCTCTCGCACGCTTAATTGAAGAGTTCTCATGGGATGCGGTGTGCGGTCACTCCGGAGATTTTTCATTGTGCTCATGCGGAACCCGTCGTGTTCGGTAAAGTTTTGTAATACTAAAATTGGAAGCGTGTCCACCATGCGCATGGGTTATCACGGTCATGACCGCCGAGATCTTTCCATATTGGGATCATAATGGTGAATCGGACGATCGTGAGCGATGTTATGGAGATTTTCGTGTGGCCTCCACAAGGCGAAGATCGAGTGGGCCCCACTACTCATGTTTTTAGTCAGTATCCATCACGACATTTTTGGAGTCTATCAGTACGCATCGAGGTAAAATAAAATAGAAATAAAGGAAATAAAATGGCGGCATCAATAGATGGTTCAACACGACTTCCCAAGAGGTCTCCCATCACATCTTCGCTTAGCGGTTCTAATGGGATCGGTGATTTCAGTCACCCTGAGATTTTCCACAAATTGTGCTCATGACTTGTGTTCGATAAGGTTTTGTAATAGCGAGATCTGAAAGTCCCATATGCACTGGTCATCATGCTCCATGGAGATCTTTCCGAATTGGGGTCATAATGGTGAATTAGACGCTCGTGCGTGAAGTTATGGAGATTTTTGTTCGGCCTCCACACGGGATGCACGGATCAGCTGAGTGGGCCCCACGACTCGTGTTTTTCAGTCCAAGACATCCCATCGATGACATTTTTGAGTCGATCGTTGAGTTCTCGTCAGCAGAAAAATAAAATAGAAATAAAGGAAATAAAATGGGCATCGATGGTTCAACACATGAATTCGAAGACCCATCATGCGGCTCAGCGCAGCTTAACATAAGAGTTCTCATGGGATATGTGTGATGGGTGTGCGAAGATTTGTCAAATTAGCTCATGTAACCCGTCTATGCGCGGTAAGGCTTCAAAATAGCAAAATTGAAGATATATGGGTCCCATTGCTGCTTTGCTCTGGCGTCGTGTACCTGCGAGATTTCGGGAGGTCATAAATGAATCGATTTGTGAGCGAAGTTATGGAGACTTCCCAGGAGGTCATCCATCATAGTACTGATCTCGGCCAAACACGCTTAGCTTAAGAGTTCTCATGTGATCGGTTTCACGTGTGTCGGTTTGCTGCAAATTGTGCTCATTCGGAACATCCGTGTCTGAAATGGTTCAAATAGTTGAAATCGAGATACAGTCTCCGATGCTTTGGCCATCTGCGTATGCACATGGAGATCTTTCGGATTGGGGTCATAATGGCGAATCAGATGATCGTTCACGAAGTTATGGCAATTTTCATATGGCCTCCGTACGAGATGCACGGATCAGTCGCGTGGGACCCACGGCTCATGTTTTTCAGTCCGAGGCATCCCATTGATGACATTTTTGGAGTCGATCATCGAGTTCTCGGCGTCAACGGTAAAATAAAATAAAAATAAAAGTAAATAAAATTGGCGGCATCAACATATGGTTCAACATAACGACTTTCCGGGAGGTCACCCATCATAGTACTGCTCTCGCCCAAGCTCACTTAACTAAATAGTTCTCATGGGATCTGTGGGTGCAGCTCCGAGAATTTTTCAAAATTATGCTCAGCGGAACCCATCATGTAAGATTTCCAATTGTCAAATGGAGATACGGATCGCCAAATGCTTTGCTCATCGCTCGTCATACTGAGATCTTTAGATTGGGGTCATAATGGCGAATCGAAAATTTCCATGTGGCCTCAGCACGTGATGCCCAGGCCATGTGGGCGCCATAGCTCATGTTTTTCAATCAGGCATCCATCCCATGACGTTTTGGAGTTGATCGAGTTCTGTCGGCGATAAAATAAAATAAAATAAAATAAAATGGTGGCAATGGTTGACGATAAATTCCAGGAGGTCACATCATAAATGCTCTCCCCAAGCTCACTTAACTAAGAGTTCTCATGTGATCCGGTGTCTAGTTGGTCACTCCGGCGGAGATTTGTGACAATTGCTCATGAACCCGTGTCGCGAAGGCTTGAAATAGCGAAATAATCTGGTCCTTGATCATGCGGCCATCTATCGTCGCCCGTGGAGATCTTTCCGGATTGGGGTCATATTGGCAAATCAAACGATCATGCGCGAAGTTATGGCGATTTCCATGTGGCCTCTACACGAGACTCACGGATCAGCCACGTGAGCCCCATGGCTCGTGTTTTTTAGTCTGAGGCATCCCATCAATATTTTTTTGGAGTCGATTGTCGAGTTCTCTGGCGTCAATGGTAAAATAAAATAAAAATAAAATGAAATAAAATGGGCGGCATCAATAGATGGTTCAACACGATGACTTCCCAGGAGGTCACCCATCATATGCTCTTGTCCAAGCGCGCTTAAGCGAAGAGTTCTGATAATTTGTATGGGTGGTCCGCCCACTAGAATTTCTCATAAATTGTGCATGTGAAACCGTCATGTCGTAAAGGCTTTGAAAATGCTCGAGATCTGGGTCTTGCATGCACTTTGACCATCGTAAAGAGATCTTTTGATTGGGGTCATAATGGTGAATCGGATGATGTGCAAAGTTATGGCAATTTACGGCCTCACAAGATGCGCTCGACCATGTGGGCCCCTTCTAGTTTTTTTGATCGAGCATCCCATCGATGACATTTTCGGAGTTGATCATCAAGTTCTCCGGCATCAAGGATAAAATAAAATAAAAATAAAGGTAAATAAAATTGGCGACATCACCATATGGTTCAACATGAAGACTTCCGGAGGTCATCATCATAATCTTCTCGCCCAAACATGCTTAAGAGTTCTCATGTGATCTGTGTGTGCGGTCCTTCGGAAATTTGCCATAAATTATTATGCGGAACCCATGTGCATTAAGGCTTTGAAATAGATGGAATCGGTCCCAGACGTGCCTTGGCACATATATGCGCTGAGCCCGTGGAGATCTTTCATTTGGGTCATAATGGGCGACGTCGTCATGACATTATGGCAATTTTCGTGCAGCCTCCCGCGAGATCGTCATCGGCATGACTATGCCTCATGTTTTCTTGATCAGGCATCCATCGATGAAGTTTTGAGTCGATTGATCAGTTCTCTAGCATCAATGATAAAATAAAATAAAATAATAGTAAATAAAATGAGGCATCAAGATGGTTCAACATGACTTCTAGGAGGTCATCCATCATAATCTCTCTCCTCCCAAAAACTTAGCGAATAGTTCTCATGGATCGGTGTCTTTGGTGTGGGCGTACGGAATTTATCAAATTATGCTTATCTAATCCGTGCACGGTGCTTTTGAAATAGCAAAATCAGAATCTGATCTTGATACTGCTTCGTCACCTTCGTCATGCGCCTTTCCGGATTGGGTCATAATGGCGAATCGGGATGATCGTGAAGTATGGCAATTTTGTGGCTCGCGAGGCATGGATCAGCCAGCGTGGGCCCCATGCTTTTTTTCATCGAGGCATCCCATATGACATTTTTTGAGTCGATCGGTCTCAACGTTAAAATAAAAATAAAATAAAATGAGGTATCAGATGGTTCAACGATGACTTCCGGAGGTCACCCATCATATCTTTTCGCCCAAGAATGCTTAGCGGAAGAGTTCATGGGATATATGGTGTGCGGTGCGATCCGAGCTTTGCCACAAATTATGCTTATATGAAACGTATGCGGTAAGGCTTCGAAAAGTCAAAATCGAGATATGGTTCTGAATGCGGCTTCGCATTACATCGCCGTCGTGGAGATCTTTTTAATTGGAGTCATAATGGCGAATCATGATGGCGTGAAGTTATGGTGATTTTATGCGACCTCCCATGAGAGATCCGAATCGGCCATGCCCCAACTCATTTTGATGAGGCATCCATCGATGACATTTTGAGTCGTCGATGAGTTCTCCAACATAAATGGTAAAATAAAATAAAAATAGGAAATAAAATGGGGGGCATCAACAAATTGTTCAATGCGATGACTTCCCAGGAGGTCACCCATCATAGTCTTGCTCTCTCGCATGCTTAAAGTTCTCATGTGATCTAATGTCGATCTTTGAGATTTGTCAAATTATGCTCATGGAACTTCGTGTCTTGCGGTAAGGCTTGAATAACCAAAATGGAGATATGTCCATGGCGCTTTGGCACATCTACCCTTGATCTTTCAGATTGGGGTCATAATGGCAAATCGGATGATGTGGAAGAGAAAGCGGATCAGCGTAGGTCCCACGACATTTCTGGAGGCATCCCATATAATATTTTTTTGAGTCGGTCGAGTTCTCGTCAACAATGGTAAAATAAAATAAAAAATAAATAAAATAAACATCAATAGATGGTTCAACGACTTCCCAGAGGTCACCCATCATAATCTCCCCCGGCATGCTTAACTGAAGAGTTCTCATAGGATCTAGTGTGTGATGCGGTCACTCGCGAGACTTTTTAATACTCATGCAAACGTGCGTCTTTGGTAAGGCTTCAAACTAGTAAAATAGAAGAGTGTCCCATGAGATGCTTTCGACCATCTGGGTTCTCACGATAATTTCTATATTCTTGGGAAGTTATCATTGCATACCTTAATGAGACGTAATTCTTGCAAGTTGCTGAAAATGGTATTGACCCCAATTTGCCATGGATTATGTTTCTTGTGAACATTGGACATCAATATGTTGAGTCTCTTCGATCCCCAAGATGTTGCGGTTAGTAAACGAGCAAGCAAGCATTAGTTGGCAGGAATCCGATGAGCATAAAAACAACTTATGGAAGTTTCAAATTCTGCAACTTGTAGCCAATCCATTTCAGCAGCGATTTTATAATATGGAAGTGAGAGTTGTCCCCATGGGTGCCTTGATGAGCTCGGATGTCATGTTGATGTTCCTCCTCAATAGAAATGTTGGAATGAGTTCAGAAGCTCCAATCAAAAAGGATGTGCAGATTTTTCATCCAGCTTAGAACGCATGTCTTCCACCTTCCATTCTCCATGCACTCCATGTTGAAATGTCGTGACCATTTGGACAGCGGTAGATTGGGATATCAAGTGGAGTTTAGAAAGTCCACCTCTTTCCATTGCAAATTCTCCATTTTAAATTCGTTCAGGTGGGCTTACGATAATTTTCCAACAATTGAGTCATTGGGTTCCCTTGCCATTCCAACCCATACTTGATCAAGCACTTGTGGAGCAAGTTTAGAGGGGAATTTAAACCATTCTAGCCCTTAAGGGTCCATTCGACTTCGACCATGTGTAGTCCAAGGCCTCCTTTGTTGGTTGGCGATTTTGTTCCAAACACATAGTGTCTGATGATGGTTGTTGTTTCCTTGCCAAAGGAAGTTCCTACAAGCTTTTCAATCCCTTTGTAATTCCCTTGGGAATTACGGTGTGGGTTGTTTGGTATATAGAGATGCACAAGGATGTCCTTATGAGTGTAAATTCGACCGCCATTGAAGGTGTCTAACTCCCAAGAGCTGATTTTGTCTCTAGCCTTTTGGAGGAGTTGATGAAAATCTGTTTTAACTTCCTCATGGCAAGCTTGATGCCCAAGCTCCTCCACTCTTCGAAGCAGTGAGCACGGTGATTGTTGGCCTTCCATCATGTGTGGCTTTCTGAAAACTATGACGGTTTTGGTTGCATTGATCTGTGCCCGTCAGTGCGGTAATTTTTGAATATGGAGGACACCTTTTGCATGAGCCATGGAAGCTTTGGTGGTGAATAAAATGTCATGCATAGAGAAGGTGTGATATCGTGTTCCCCATTGGCAATAGGCACACCAAATTGACCATGTTGCTTGATGGCTAAAGAGAAGCGAGCAAGGATAAAAGATAGGAGATAATGGGCACCCTTGTCAGCCACTCGCTTGTATCCACCCGGTTCTTTGCCCATTTAACAAGAGGGAGAAGGAAGAGGAAATGCCTTGGAGGAGCCAATTCAGAAACTTCATAGTAATCCAAACCTCAGGATGATGGCTAAGGTTTCCCAACTCATTTTGTCGTATGCTTGTTCCATGTCAATTTTAATTGCCATAAAACCTTCCTTTGAGGTGGAGTGTTGGAATTTATTCATGATTTCTTGGGCATGGCGGTGGTGGGAGATAGATCTAGAAGGCACAAATGCACCTGCTCTTGAGAGATGAGATTGGTAGAATGTTTTTTGGTGTACAAGGATCTTTGCTATGACTTTGTAGGCAGTTCTACAAAGGCTTATGGGTCTATATTTTGCAGGACAATCAGCATTGGAGGACTTAGGTAGAAGAATAACCAAGGTTTCCTTCCATTGAGGAATCATAGTGCCACTACAAAAAAACTCCTTGATAGCATACATCTTGGCCAATAATCCTCCAAAAGTGTTTGTAAAAGGATGTTGTGATGCCATCAATACCAGGCGCACGATTAGCTCCCATCGATTTGATTGCCTCCCATATTTCAACCTCATTAGTATCCTCATCCAAACGATCACAGACCTGAGACGAGATGGTGCTGATTTCAACAAAGGAAGGCCAATTGTTGGTGGTAATAGGATGTGCCCTCCACTTCAGCTGAAAAAAGTTCATAAAAAGCTTGGTGGATTAAAATCGGGTCCTCCGTAATCTGGCCATCATCAAGTTTGATTGTGTTAATTCGATTGGACCTCTTTCTAGCAGTTGCCACAGTATGGAAGTAATGTGTGTTGGCATCCCCTCTTGACCCACCTAACTTTAGCTCTTTGCAGCCACCAACAAGATAAGCGGGGGGTAGAGTTCAGCTCATTTGCTTTGGAGGAGGTCTCTTTCTTCTGCTTTCGGTCATCCCTTGAGGAGAGTAATCAACCTCTTCATGCAATTTCTTCTTGGAGGTGTCCCTTTGCTTACTCAAATCTTTGTTTTTTACTCAGGTAGAATAAGTTCCTTAGTATGCGGTGCATTTTCTGTCCAAGTTTTCAGCCTGGACCCTTCATAGTTGCTTTGCCAACTTTTCCACACTAATTTCCAAGCCATAGGATAAGAAAGCCAGGTGTCTTCAAATTTCAGCCACCATTGTGATTTCCAACTCTCCTTAGAACTGATTTGGAGAAGAATGGGGCAATGATCGCAATCCTTGGAAGGTGTTTAGTTTGTGCAAGGGGAGGAGGTTGGAAGCAATGGAGTTGATAAGGAAGCGATCAAGGCACCCATATACTACATTTTATCTTTATTGTTGGTCCATGAATCTAGGGGTAAAGTCACTCATGTAAGTCCCCATTGGTGAGGAACTCCATCATCTCATTGGCCGCCGGCGAGCTTTTAAAAGGCTTTCCCCCTTTTTTGTCTTTTGATCTAGTTTCCTGGTGTGGTCATGCCCGTTGGAGATTTGCCGTAAATTGTGCTCATTCGGAACCCGTTCGTGTCGCATAAAGGGTTCAAAATAGCTGAAATCAGAGATATGAGTCCCGCCAGATGCGCCTTTGGCCATCTGCGAGTAGTCCACCCCACGAAAATCTTTCTGGATTGGATAATGGCGAATCGGATGATCGTGCACGAAGTTAAAGCGATATCCATGTGGCCTCCGCACGAGATGCGCGGATCAGTCGCGTGGGACCCACGGCTCGTGCTTTTCAGTCCGAGGCATCCCATCGATGACATTTTCGGAGTCGATCGTCGAGTTCTCCGGAGTTAATGGTAAAATAAGATAAAAATAAAAGTAAATAAAATTGGCGGCATCAACATATAGTTCAACATGATGACTTCCCAGGAGGTCACCCATCAAAGTACTGCTCTCTCCCAAACACGCTTAACTAAAGAGTTCTCATGTGTCTGTTGTGCTGGTGCGGTTGCGCCTGCTGGAGATTACCATAAATTATGCTCATGTGGAACCCATACGTGCTACGATAAGGCTTCAAAATAGCCGATATCGGAGATACGGGTCCCGCCAGATGCGCCCTTGGCACATCTCTGTGTCGTGCACCACGCGGAGATCTTTTTAGATTGGGGTCATATTAGCAAATCGGGCGATCGTGTGCGACGTTATGGCGATTTTCGTGTGGCCTCCCCACGAGACGTGTAGATCAGTCTCGTGGGCCCTGCACGGCTCGTGTCATTTGAGTTCGAGACATCCCATCAATCACATTTTTGGAGTTGATGGTCGAGTTCTCCGGCGTGAATGATAGAATAAAATAAAAAAAAAAAGTAAATAAAATGGGCGGCATCAACAGGTGGTTCAACACGATGACTTCTCACGAGGTCATCCATCATACTACTGCTCTCACCCAAGCATGCTTAACGAAAGAGTTCTTATGGGATCTGTTGTGCAGGTGCGGTCGAGCCCGCTGGAGATTTGCCACAAATTGTGCTCATGTGAAACCCTTACGTGCCACGATAAAGATTCGAAATAGCCAAAATCGGAGATAGGGTTCCCCCCAGAAGTGTTTGCGGCTCATCTGCGTGTCGTGCGCCCCGCAGAGATCATTCCAGATTAGAGTCATAATGGCGAATCGGACGATCGTGCGTGGAGTTATGGTGATTTCTGTGGACCTCCATAGGCCCCACGACTAGTGTTTTTCAGTCCGAGGCATTCCATCAACAACGTTATCATAGTCAATCACCGAGTTCCCCAACGCAAATAGTAAAATATAATAAAAATAAAAGGAAATAAAATGGGCGGCTTCAACATATGATTCAACACGATGACTTCATAGGAGGTCACCCATCATAGTACTGCTCTCGCCCAATCACGTTTAATTGAAGAGTTCTCATGTGATCAAGTGTGCTGGTGCGGTCACACCCATTAGAGATTTGTTGCAAATTATGTTCATGTGGAACCTGTCCGTGCCTCGGTAAGGCTTCGAAATAGCCGAAATTGAAGATATGAGTCCCGCCAGATGCACTTTTGGCACATCTACGCGTCATGCGCCTTGCAAAAATCTTTCTAAATTGGGGTCATAATGGCGAATCGGATGTCGTGCATGAAGTTATGGCTATTTACGTGCGGCCTTGACATGAGACTCACGGATCAGCCGCGTGGGCCCCACGGCTTGTGTTTTTCAATTCGAGGCATCCCATCAATAATATTTTTGGAGTCGATCGCCGAGTTCCCTGGCGTCAACGATAAATTAAAATAAAAATGAAAGGAAATGAAATGGGAGGCATCAGATGGTTCAACACCACCACTTAGGAGGTCACCCATCATCTTGCTCTCTCGAGCAGCTTAATTGAAGAGTTTTCATAGAATTTGGTGTGCTGGTGCAGTCACTCCTGCAAGGGACTTTTCGCAAATTATGCTCATGCAGAACTCGTACGTGCCGCGATAAAGCTTCGAACTAACCGAAATCGTATATATGTGTCCCGCAATATGTGCCTCCGGCTCATCTACGCGTCGTGCGCCCCGCGGAGAACTTTCCAGATTAGGGTCATAATGGCGAATCAGAAGATTGTACGCGAAGTTATGGCGATTTCTGTGTGGCCTCCACATGAGATGTGTAGATCAGCCCCACGGGTCTTGTATTTTCAGTCCGAGGCATCCCATCGATGACATTTTCGGAGTCGATTGCCGAGTTCTCCGGTATCAACAGTAAAATAAAAAAAATAAAAGGAAAAAAATTGGCGGCATCAACAGATGGTTCAACACGAGGTCACCCATCATAATGCTCTCTCCATAAACATACTGTTCTCATGTGGTCGCCTCCAGTAAAGAACTTGCAAATGGTTTTCAAAATCGAATCGTCTCTCAGACGCTCTGGCTCATCATCATGACATGCATCCCGCAAAGATCTTTCTAGATTGGGGTCATGATTGCGAACCGGACGATTATGCATGAAGTTACGTCAATTCTTGTGCAGCCTCCACACGAGACACGCGGATCAGCCTAGTGGGCCCCATGACTCATGTTTTTCAGAGGCATCCCGCGACATTTTTAGTCGATCAGTTCTCTCAACGGTAAAATAAAATAAAAGTAAAGGAAATAAAATGGGTGACATCAGCAGATGGTTCAACGATGACTTCCCAGGTAACTCATCGCAAGCAGCGAAGAGTTCTCATGTGATTTGGTGTCTTTGTGATTCGCGTCGGAGATTTGCCTCAAATTATGCTCATGTGAAACTCGTTTGTGCCGCGATAAGGCTTCGAACTAGCTCAAATCGGAGATACGGGTCCCGCAAGATGCCCGTACAGCACATCTGTGCATCGTGCGCTCCGTGGAGATCTTTCCGGATTTGGGTCATATTGGCAAATAGGAAGATCGTGCATGAATTTATGGCAATTTTCATGTGGCCTCCACACGAGGCGGAATCAGTCACGTGGGCCCCATGACATGTGTTTTTCAGTCTGAGGCATCCCATCAATTACATTTTTGGAGTCGATCATCGAGTTCTCTGACGTCGATGGTAAAATTAAACAAAATAAAAGGAAATAACATAGGTGGCATCAACAGATGGTTCAACACGAGGACTTCCCAAGAGGTCACCCATCATAGTATTGCTCTCAAGGACGCTTAACTGAAGAGTTATCATAGGATCTAGTGTGCTTGTGCGGCCACTCCCGTTGGAGACTTTCTACAAATTGTGCTAATGTGGAACCCATTTGTGTTGTGGTAAGGCTTCGAACTAGTCAAAATCAGAGATACGTGTCCCGCAAGATGTGCCTGAGGGTCATCTACACGTCGTGTGCATCGCGAAGATATTTCGAGATAGGGATCGTAATGGCGAATCAGACAATCGTGCGTGAAGTTATGGCAATTTTCATGTGGCCTCCTTGCGAGAAGCGTGAATCAGTCGAGTGGGCCCCATGGATCGTGTTTTTAGTCAGAGGGATCCCATTGACAACATTTTCGGAGATTATCTCCGAATTCTCCGGCATCAATGGTAAAATAAAATAAAAATAAAAGAAATAAAATGGGCGGCATCAATAGATGGTTCAACACGATGACTTCCTAGGAGGTTACCCATCATTATCGCTCTAATCAAGAGTTCTCATGTGATCGGTGTCGGTGCGATCAGATTTGGAATTGTGACATCCGGAACCCTTCTTTGCTAAGGCTTGAAATAGTCAAAATCGAGATATGGGTCCCCAAATGCACTGCGACCATCGTGTCGCATACGGAGATCTTTCCCGATTGGGGTCACAATGATGAATTGGACGATTTTGCGTGAAGTTATGGAGATTTCCATGCGGCCTCTAAACAAGATGCGCGGATCATCCTAATGGGCCCCATGGCTTGTGTTTTTTAGTCTGAGGCATCCCATGGATGACATTTTTAGAGTCGATCACCGAGTTCTACGACGTCAACGTTAAAATAAAATACAAATAAAAGGAAATAAAATGTGTGGCATCAGCGGCTCAACATGATGACTTCCGAAGGTCACCCATCATAAGTCTTGCTCTCGCCCAAGCACGCTTAACTGAAAAGTTCTCATGGGATCTGGTGTGCTGGTGCAGTCATGCTCGTTAGAGATTTTCTGTAAATTGTGCTTATGCACAACCCGTTCATGTCACGGTAAGGCTTCAAATTAGTCGAAATCGGAGTTATGTTTCCCGCCAGATGAGCCTATGGCTCATCTGCGCGTCGTGCGCCCCACAGATTTCTTTCCAAATTGGGGTCATAATGGCGAATCGGACGATCATGCGCGAACTTATGGCAATTTCCTTATGGCCTCCACACGAGACATGCAGATCAGTTGAGTGGGCCCCACGGCTTGTGTTTTTCAGTCTGAGGCATCCCATCCATGATATTTTCGGAGTCAATCTTTGAGTACTCAGGCGTCAATGGTCAAATAAAATAAAAATAAAAGAAAATAAAATGTTTGCATGCCTCGTGTGGGCGGCGGAAATCACCCCATAAATTAACTCATGTGGAACTTCGGCATGCCGGTAAGGCTTGAATAATGAATCGAGATAGAGTCCCACCAGATTTGCTTATGGCACATTTGCGCATCATGCGCTCAGCGGAGATCTTTCCGGATTGGGGTCATAATGGCGAATCGGACGATCGTGCGCGAAGTTATGTCGTATTTCCGACCGAAGAGTTGTTCGACCCGACTTGCATTTTCAATTTGAGGCATCCCATCGATAAAATTTTGGAGTCGATCACCTAGTTTTGCGGTGTCAATGGTAAAATAAAATAAAAATAAAAGAAAATAAAATGGGCGGCATCAACAGATGGTTCAACACGATGACTTCCCACGAGATCACCCATCATAGTACTTCTCTTGCCCAAGCACGCTTAACTGATGAGTTCTCATGTGATCTAGTGTGCTGTTGCGGTCGCGCCCGCTAGAGATTTTCTACAAATTGTGCTTATCTAGAACCTGTTCGTGTCACGAAGGCTTCAAAATAGCCGAAATCGGAGATACGGGTCCCACCAGATGCTCCTTTGGCACATCTGCGCGTCGTGTGCCCCGCGGAGAGCTTTCTGAATTGGGGTCGTAATGGCGAATCGGACGATCTTGCCCAAAGTTATGGCGATTTTCGCGCCGCCTCCATACGAGATGTGCGGATCATCATAGTGGGCCCCATGACTCATGTTTTTCAGTCTAACGCATCCCATCGATGACATTTTTGGAGTCGATCGCCGATTTTTTCGACATCAATGGTAAAATAAAAGGAAATAAAATGGGTGGCATCAATAAATGGTTCAACATGATGACTTCCCAAGAAATCACCCATCATAATCGCTCAAGCAGCTTAATTGAAAGAATTCTCATGGGATCGGTGTCAGGCGCTGGAGATTTATAAATTATGCTCATGTGAAATCACCGTCCATTGCGGTAAAGCTTTGAAATAGCTGAAATCGGTCCGAGATCGCTTTGGAAAATCACGCTATGCTGAGATCTTTCGGATTGAGGTTATAATGGCGAATCGACGATGCATGAAGTTATGCGATTTCCATACGAGTTCCACATGAGATCGATCAACCGCATGGCCCCACGGCTCATGTTTTTCGTCAGGCATCCCATCAACTTCTGATTTAGTGTCGATCTTGAGTTCTCCGGCGTCAATGGTAAAATAAAATAAAATAAATGGAAATAAAATGTGGCATCAAGATGGTTGTGGCGACTTCAGAGGTCACCCATCGTAGTACTGCTCTCACCCAAGCACGCTTAACTGAAGAGTTATCATATGATCTGGTGTGCTATTGCGGTTGCGCCCGCTAGAGATTTGCCATAAATTGTGTGCTCATGGAACCCGTCGTGCGGTAAAGATAGAAGAAATGAGATAGTTAGATCGCCTGGCACATTTGCACATCATGCGCCCTGCAGAGATCTTTCCGGATTAGGGCCATAATGGTGAATCAAATGATCGTGCTTGAAGATTTGGCGATTTCGGTACGGCCTCCACACGGGATGCACGGATCAGCCGCGTGGGTCCCACGGCTCGTGTTTTCATTCCGAGACATCTCATCGACGACGATTTGAGTCGAGTTCTCGGTCAGCGGTAAAATAAAATAAAATAATAAAATAAAATGGGCATCATCAAGATGGTTCATGAATTCCGAAGGTCACCCATCATAGTGCCTCATGGCTCTTCGAAGAGTTCTCATGGGATCGGTGTCATGCGGTCACGCCATTGGAGATTTGCCGCAAATTGTGCTCATGTGGAACCCGTACGTGTTGTGGTAAGGCTTCGAAATAGCCGAAATCGGAGATATGGGTCCCGCTAGATGCACCTACGGCTTATCACGCCGTCATGCATAAAGATCTTTCAATTGGGGTCATAATGGGATCGGATGATGCGTGGAAGTATTGGTGATTTCCACGATGTTTACATAAGGAGCCGGATGGCCGGGCCCCAGGTCATGTTTTTCAATCTGAGGCATCCCATCGATGTTTTCATAGACGATCTCCGAGTTCTAAGACATCAATGGTAAAATAAAATAAAAATAAAAGCAAATAAAATGGACGGCATCAACAGATGGTTCAACACAATGACTTTCCACGAGGTCTCCCATCATAGTACTGCTCTTGCCCAAGCACGTTTAACTGAAAGAGTTCTCATGGGATCTGGTTTGTTGGTGCGGTCACCCCCGCTGGAGATTTGCCACAAATTATTCTCATGTGGAACCCGTCCGTGCCACAATAAAGCTTCGAAATAGCCAAAATCAGAGATACGGGTCTGGCTAGATGCGCTTGGGGCTCATCTACACGTCATGCACCCCGCGGAGATCTTTTGGATTGGGGTCATAATGGTGAATCAGACGATCGTGTGCGAAGTTATGTCAATTTTCGTGCAGTATCCACACAAGATGCGCGGATCAGCCTAGTGGGCACCACAGCTCATGTTTTTCAATCCGATGCATCCCATGGATGATGTTTTCAGAGTCGATCATTGAGTTCTTTGGCATCAATGATAAAATAAAATAAAAATAAACAGAAATAAAATGGATGGTATCAATATATGGTTCAACACGACGACAATGTTTTTCACCCAAGCATGCTTAACGGAAGAGTTCTTATGGGATCTGATGTGCTTGTGCGGTCGCACCTGCTGGAGATTTGTCACAAATTGTGCTCATCTGGAACCCGTCTGTACCGTAGTAAGGCTACAAAATAGTCGAAATCAGAGATACGAGTCCTGCCAGATACGCCTTTGCTACATCTGTGCATCATGTGCCCCGCGAAGATCTTTCCAGATTGGGGTCATAATGGCAAATCAGACGATCGTGTGCGTAGTTATGTCGATTTCTGCACGGCCTCCACACAAGATGAGCGGACCAGACACATGGCCCGCACGACTCTTATTTTTCAGTCTGAGGCATCCCATCGATGATATTTTCAGAGTTGATCTCCGAGTTCTGCAGCGTCAACGGTAAAATAAAATAAAAATAAAAGAAAATAAAATGGGCGGCATCAAGAGATGGTTCAACACGATGACTTCTCACGAGATCACCCATCATAGTACTGCTCGTGTTTTTGAGTCCAAGGCATCCCATCGATGACGTTATGGAGTTGATCGCCGAGTTCTCTGGCATCAATGGTAAAATAAAATAAAAATAAAAGGAAATAAAATGGGGGGAGGGGGGCATTAACAGATGATTCAACACGACGACTTACCAAGAGGTCACCCATCATAGTACTGCTCTTGCCCAAGCACACTTAACTGAAGAGTTCTCATGGGATCTGATGTGCTGGTGCGGTCTCGCTCGCTGTAGATTTGCCACAAATTGTGGTCATGTGAAACTTGTCTGTGCCACGGTAAGGCTTCAAAATAGCCAAAATCGGAGATATGGGTCCCGCTAGATATACTACGGCTCATCTGCTCGTCGTGCGCCTTGCGGAGATTTTTTTGGATTGGGGTCATAATGGTGAATCGGATGATCGTGCGCGAAGTTATAGCGATTTCCCTGTTGCCTCCGCACAAGATGGGCGGATCAGTCGCATGGACCCCACGGGCCGTATTTTTCAGTCCGAAGAATCCCATCAATGATATTTTTGTAGTCTGTCGCCGAGTTTTCTGACATTGAAGGTAAAATAAAATAAAAATAAAATAAAATAAAATGGGCAGCACCAACAGATGGTTTAACACGACGACTTTCTAGGAGGTCACCCATCATAATACTGCTATCTCCCAAGCACGCTTAAATGAAGAGTTCTCATAGAATCCGGTGTGCTGGTATGGTCACGCCCATTGGAGATTTTCCAAAAATTATGCTCATGCGAAACCCGTCCATGCCATGGTAAGGCTTCGAACAAGCCGAAATGGGTGATATGTGTCTTTCCAGGTGCGCCTACGGCTATATGCGTCGTGCGCCCCGCGGAGATCTTTCCTGATTTGGGTCATAATGGGGAATCGGACAATCGTGCATGAAGTTATGGCGATTTTCGTGTGGCCTTTGCATGAGATGCACGGATCAACATAGTGGGCCCCACAGCTCGTGTTTTTCAGTCGGAGGCACCCCATCGATGATGTTTTCGGAGTTGATCGTCGAGTTCTAAGGCGTCAATGGTAAAATAAAATAAAATAAAAGTAAATAAAATGGGCAGAATCAATAGATGGTTCAATGTGACAACTTCCCAGGAGGTCACCCATCATGGTACTGCTCTCGCCCAAGCACGCTTAACTGATGAGTTCTCGTGTGATCTGGTGTGCTGGTGCGGTCGCGCCCGCTGGAGATTTGCCGCAAATTATGCTCATGCGGAACCCGTCCGTACCATGGTAAGGATTCGTAATAGCATAAATCGAGATCGGTGAACATCTTTGGCTCATCTGCGTCATGCCTAGATTTCCGGATTGTAGTCATAATGGCGAATCAGATGATCATGCATGAAATTATGATAATTTCCATGCAGCATCCACCGTCCGGATCGCCACGGCACCATCGTGTTTTTCTGTCCAAGGCATCCCATCGACGATGTTTTTGGAGTCGATCACTGAGTTATGCGACGTCAATGGTAAAATAAATTAAAAATAAAAGGAAATAAATGGGTGGCATCAACAGATGGTTCAACACGACAACTTCAAAGAGGTCACCCATCATATTACTGCTCTTGCCCAAGCACGCTTAACTGAAGAGTTCTCATAGGATCTGGTCTGCTGGTGCGGACGCGCACGTTGGAGATGTGGTGCAAATTTTGCTCATGTGGAATTCGTCCGTGCCACGGTAAGGCTTTGAACTAGCCAAAATCGGGATACGGGTCCCTCTAGATGCGTGTGCAGCACATCTGCGCGTTGTGCGCCTGGCAGAGATCTTTTTGGATTAGGGTCACATTGGTGAATTGAAAGATCGTGAGCGAAGTTATGTCGATTTCCATGCGACCTCCACACTAGATGCGTGGCACATGGGCCCCACGACTCGTGTTTTCAGTCTGAGGCTTCCCATCAATGACATTTTCAGAGTCGATCACCAAGTTCTCTGACGTCAACGGTAAAGTAAAATAAAATTAAAATGAAATAAAATGGGGGACATCAAAAGATAGTTTAACACAACAACTTCCCAAGAGGTCACCCATTATAATACTGCTCTCCCCAAGCACGCTTAACTGAAGAGTTCTCATTGGATCTGGTGTGCTAGTGCGGCCACGCTCGTTAGAGATTTGCTAAAAATTATGCTCATCCAGAACCCGTCCGTGTCATGGTAAGGCTTTGAAATAGCCAAAATTAGATATACGGATCCTGCAGATGCGCCTGCAGCTCATCTGCGCGTCGTGCTCCCCGCGGAGATCTTTTCGTATTGGGCCCATAATGGCGAATCAGACGATCGTGCGTGAAGTTATGGTGATTTCCATGCGGCCTCCATACGAGATGCGTAGATTAGCTGCATGGGTCCCATGTCTCATGTTTTTCAATCCGAGGCATTTCATCAATGACGTTTTCGGAGTCGATCGTTGAGTTCTCCGACATCAATAGTAAAATAAAATAAAAATAAAAGGAAATAAAATTGGCGGCATCGACAGATGATTCTACACGACGACTTCCCTGAAGGTCACCCATCATGTCTTGCTCTGCCCAAGCACTAAGCGAAGAGTTCTCATGTAACACGGTGTCAGTGCGGTGGCTATGCTGAAAATTTGTCATAAATTGTGCTCATGCAGAACCCGTTCGTGCCGTGGTAAGGCGTCAAAATAGCCAAAATAGAAGATTCAGGTATCGCCAGATGCTCCTGCATCTCATTTATGCATCGTGTACCCTGCGGCGATCTTTCCGGATTGGGGTCATAATGGCAAATCGGACGATCGTGTGCGAAGTTATGACAATTTCTGTGCGGCCTCCGCACGAGACATGCAGATTAGTCGCATGAGCCCGACGGCTCATGTTTTTCAATCCGAGGTATCCCATCAATGACATTTTCGGAGTAGATCATGGAGTTCTTCGGCGTCAACGGTAAAATAAAATAAAAATAAAAATAAATAAAATGGGTTGCATCAATAGATAGTTCAACACGACGACTTCCTAGGAGGTCACCCATCATAGTACTGTTCTCACCCAAGCACGCTTCACTGAAGAGTTCTCATGTGATATGGTGTCTGCGATTCGATTATTTAGATTTGCGAAATTGTGCTCATCGAAACCGTCCGCAGTAAGGCTTCAAAATAGTTGAAATCAGATCACGGGCCTTTGGATGCATCTGGCACATCGCTTCATCGCCCTCAGATCTTTTGGATTGGGGTCATAATGGCGAATCGGATGATCGTGCGTGAAGTTATGGCGATTTTCGTGCGGCCACCACACGAGACGTGTAGATTAGTCATGTGGGCCCCACGACTTATGTTTTTCAGTCCAAGGAATCCCATCTACAACATTTTCGGAATTGATCAATGAGTTCCCCGGCGTCAATGATAAAATAAAATAAAAATTAAAGGAAATAAAATGGGCAGCATCAATAGATGGTTCAACATGACGACTATGCAGAAGGTCACCCATCATAATATTGCTCTCGGCCAAGCTCACTTAATTGAATAGTTCTCATGAGATCTGGTGTGTTGGTGCGGTGTGCCTTGTTGGAGATTTGCTGCAAATTATGCTATTGCGGCACCCATACGTGCCGCGGTAAGGTTTCGAAATAGCCAAAATCGGAGATACGAGTTCCGCCAGATGCATTTGCGGTGTATCTGCTCGTCATGCGCCCCACAGAGATCTTTCTGGATTGGGGTCATAATGGCGAATCGGACGATCGTGTACAAAGTTATGGTGATTTCTGTGCAACCTCCACAAGAGATGCACGGATCTGCCACGTGGGCCCCACGGCTCATGTTTTCTAGTCCGAGTCATCCCATCGATAACATTTTTGGAGTCGATCGCCAAGATTTGCGGCGTCAACCGTAAAATAAATAAAAGAAAATGAAATGGGCTGCATCAATAGATAGTTCAACACAAAGACTTCCCAAGAGGTCTCCCATTATAGTACAGCTCTCGCCCAAGCATGCTTAACTGAAGGGTTCTCATGGTTTTTGCTGTACTGGTGCGGTCGCCCCCGCTAGAGATTTGACAAAAATTATGCTCATGTGAAACCAGTCCGTGTCGCGGCAAGGCTTCGTGATAGCTGAAATCGGAGATAATAGTCCCGCCATATGCGCCTGCGGCTCATCTGCGAGTCTTGCGCCCCACAGAGATGTTTCCGGATTGGAGTCATTATGGCGAATCAGACGATCGTGCGCGAAGATATGGTGATTTCTGTGTGGCCTCCGTACGAGATGCGCGGATTAGTCGCATGGTCCCCACGGCTCGTGTTTTTCAATCTGAGGCATCCAATCAAAGACATTTTCTAAGTCGATCATTGAGTTCTCCAGCATCAACAGTAAAATAAATTAAAATTAAAAGGAAATAAAATGGGCGACATCAACAGATACTTTAACACGATAACTTCCCAGGAGGTCACCCATTATAGTACCGCTCTCACTTAAGCAAGCTTAATTGAAGAGTTCTCATGGGATCTTGTGTGTTGGTGCGATCATGCTCGCTAGAGATTTTCCTAAAATTGTGCTCATCGAACGTCCGTCTTCTGGTAAGGCTTGAAATAACCAAATGGAATCTGGTCCCGGATTGCCGTGGCTCATATTTGTTTAGTACGAGGAATCCCTTTGATGACATTTTCGGAGTCGATTGCCAAGATCTGAGGCATCAATGGTAAAATAAAATAAAAAGGAAAGAAAATAAAATGGGTGGCATCAAAAGATGGTTCGACACGATGACTTCCCAAGAGGTAGCCCATCATAGTACTGCTCTCGCCCAAGCACGCTTAACTCAAGAGTTCTCATGTGATCTGGTGTGCTCGTGTGTTTGCGCTCGCTAGGGATTTGGCGCAACTTGTGCTCATCCGAACGTTAAGTGTCATAAGGCTTGAAATAAATAAGAATCGGATCATGCAAGATGTACTGCTCATCTACGCGATGCCTGCGGAGATCTTTTCGTATTGGCCTCATAATGGCGAATCAGATGATCGTGCTTGATGATATGGTGATTTCTATGCGGCCTCCGCACGAGATGGACAGATTATCCATGTGGGTCCCACGTCTCATATTTTTCAGTCCCAGAGATTTCATCAACGACATTTTCAGAGTCGATCGTCGAGTTCTCCAACGTCAACGATAAAATAAAATAGAAATAAAAGGAAATAAAATGAGCGGCATCAACAGATGGTTCAACACGATGACTTCCAAATAAGTCTCTCGTCATAGTACTACTCTTGCCCAAGCACCCTTAACTGCAGAGTTCTCATGGGTTTGTCTTTGTCGTCGCACTAGAGATTTGCTGCAAATTATGCTCATGCGAAACCTATCATTAATGTAAGGCTTAATGGGAAATAAGATATACGGGTCTGAGATGGCTGCGGTGCATCAGTCGTGTTCCCCACGAAGGTCTTTTCGGATAGGGGTCATAATGGCGAATCTTATGATTGTGCGTGAAGATATGGCAATTTCCGTGCGGCCTCCGCACGAGACGCGCGGATGAGTCACATGGTCCCCACGGCTCATGTTTTTTAGTCTTAGGGATCCCATCAATAATATTTTCAGAGTCGATCACCGAGTTCTCCGGCGTCAACGGTAAAATAAAATAAAATTAAAAAGAAATAAAATGGGCAGCATCAACAAATAGGTTAACACAGCGACTTCCCAGGAGGTCACCCATTATAGTACTGCGCTCGCCCAAGCACTCTTAATTGAAGAGTTCTCATGGGATTTGGTGTGCTGGGGCAGTCGCACTCGCTAGAGATTTGCCTCAAATTGTGCTCATCCGGAACCCTGTCGACATCTTTCCGGATTGGGGTCATAATTGCAAATCAAATGATCGTTATTATAAGTTTGGCGATTCGTTCGACCTCCATACGACATGTATCACCACGTGGTCCCACGGCTCATGTTTTTCAATTAGCATTCATCAATGACATTTTGAATCACCATGTTCTGGCAGCGGTAAAATAAGAATATAAGAAAATAAATGGGTGGCATCAATAGATTGTTCAACACGATGACTTCCCAAAAGGCAACCCATCATAGTACTCCTCTCACTCAAGCACAATTGCGAAGAGTTTCATAGGATCACGGTGTCTTTGTGCGGTCAGCGCCGTTAGAGATTTGCAAATTGAGCTTGTGCAACCCATTTGCGGTAAAACTCAAAATAGCCAAAATCGAGATAAGGGTTACGCCGGATCTTCATTATGCTGCATTCGGTGATCTTTCTGGATTGGGGTCATAATGATGAATCAGACGATTGTGCACAAAGTTATGGCAATTTTCATGCAGCGTCCACACGAGACGAGCGAATCAACCGTGTGGGCCCCACAGCTCGTGTTTTTCAGTCTGAAGCATCCCATCTATGACATTTTCAGAGTCAATCATCGACTTTTCTTGCATCAATGATAAAATAAAATAAAAATAAAAGGAAATAAAATGGGCCACATCAACAGATGGTTCAACACGATGACTTCCCAGGAGGTCACCCATCATAATGCTCTCGCCCAACGCTTAGTGAAGAGTTCTCATGTGATATGGTGGCATGCGGTGCGACCACTAGATTCACCAAATTATGCTCATGAAACACCGTTGCGGTAAGATTGAACTAGCATAGAATCATCGCGAGATGCTGCGCGGCACATCTAGCGTCACCACGAGATTCTTCCAGATTGGCGTCATAGAGGCAAATCGGACGACCGTGCGTGAAGTTATAATGATTTCATGCGCCTCACACATGCGGAATCGCGTGGGCCCACGGTTTTAAGTCAAGGCATCCTATCGATGACATTTTCGAAGTCGATCGCCATGTTCTATGACATCAACAGTAAAATAAAATAAGAATAAAATGAAATAAATGGGAGTCATCAACAAATTGTTCAATAGGATGACTTCCCAAGAGGTCACCCATGATAGTACTGCTCTCCCCCAAGCATGCTTAATTGAAGAGTTCTAATAGGATCTGGTGTGCTGGTGCGGTCGCGCCCGTTGGAGATTTGCCACAAATTTACCTCATGTGGAACCCGTCCGTACCATGGTAAGGATCTGAAATAGTCGAAATCGGTGATACCGGTCCCACTAGATATGCCTGCGGCTCATCTGTGCGTCGTGCGCCCCAAGGTGATCTTTTCGGATTGGAGTTATAATGGCGAATTGGATGATCATGTGCAAAGTTAGGGCAATTTTCGTGCGGCGTCCACGCGAGATGAGTGTATCAGCTGCGTGGGCCCCAACTCATGTTTTTCTCAAGCATCCCATCTGATTTTTTAGTCGATCGAGTTCTCTTCGTCAACAATAAAATAAAATAAAATAAAAGGAAATAAAATGGTGCATCAGATTGTTCAACACGACGACTTCCCAGAGGTCACCATCATATCTTGCTCACCCAAGCAAGCGAAGAGTTCTCATGTGATCTCGGTGTCTTTGGTGCGTCGATCGCGTAAATTATGCTAATGTGGAACCTGTCCGTGTCGCGGTAAGGCTTTGAACTAGCCGACATCGGAGATACGAGTCTCGCCAAAAGCGCCTACGGCACATCTGTACATCGTGCACCCCGCGGATCCTTCCGAACATTATAAAGGCAAATCGGATGATCGTGCATGAAGTTATGTTGATTTTTGTGCAGTCTTCGTATGAGATGTACGGATAAGCCGTGTGGGCCCCACGGCTCATGTTTTTCAGTACGAGGCATCCCATCGATGATGTTTTCGAAGTTGATCTTTGAGTTCTGCGATGTCAATAGTAAAATAAAATAAAAAAAGGAAATAAATGGGCAGCATTTACAAATGGTTCAACACGATGACTTCCTTGGAGGTCACCAATCATAATACTGCTCTCGGCCAAGCACGCTTAATTGAAAAGTTCTAATAGGATATGGTGTGTTGGTGCGGTTGCACCCGCTGGAGATTTGCAATAAATTATGCTCATGCGGAATCCATCCGTGTCGCGGTAAGCCTTCAAACTAGCCAAAATTGGAGATACGGATCCCACCAGATGCCCCTTTGGCACATCTGCGTCTCGTTCGCCCCACGAAAATTTTTCTAGATTGGAGTCATAATGGCGAATCGGACGATCATGCGTGAAGTTATGACAATTTCCATACGGCCTTAGCACGAGACGCGTAGACCAGTCGCGTGGTCCCCACGGCTCGTGTTTTTTAGTCCAAGGCATCCCATCGATGACATTTTTGGAGTCGATCTCTGAGTTCTACGGCCTCAATGGTAAAATAAAATAAAAAAAATAAAAGAAAATAAAATGGGCAGCATCAACAGATGGTTCAACACGATGACTTCCTAGGAGGTCACCCATCATATCGCTCTCATCGTAGCTTAGCGAAGAGTTTTCATGGGATCTGTGTATTTATCGCTTCGGATATTTCCCATAAATTGTGCTCATGAACCCTTTGTACAGCGGTTTCAAAATAGTCAAAATCGAGATACGGGTCCCATCGGATGCACGGGGTCACGTTGCTACATGGAGAACTTTCTGGATTGGGGTCATAATGGCTAATCAGACAATCGTGCACAAAGTTTTAGCAATTTTCATGTGGCCTCCGCACGAGATGCGTCGATCAGCCACGTGGGCCACACGACTTATATTTTTTAGTCTGAGGCATCCCATCAATGACATTTTTGGAGTTGATTGTCGAGTTCTCCTGCCTCAACGATAAAGTAAAATAAAAATAAATGAAAATAAAATGGACGGTATCAATAGATGGTTCAACACGACGACTTCCTAAGAGATCACCCATCAAAATACTGCTCTTGCACAAGCACGCTTAACTGAAGAGTTCTCATGTGATATGGTGTAATGGTGCAGTCGCTCTCGCTAGAGATTTATGGCAAATTGTGCTCATGCGACATGTGCGGTAAGGCTTCAAAATAGCAAATATCTGTCACCCGGATGCACCTTTGGCTCATTTGCGCATCATGCTCCACGTGAAGATCTTTCTGAATTCGTCTCATAATGGCGATAAGGATGATCGTGCGCGAAGTTATGGCAATTTCTGTGCAGCTCTACACGAGATGCACGGATCAACCGTGTGGGACCCAGGACTCATGTTTTTCAATCTGAGGCATCCCATCAATGATGTTTTTTAGTCGATCCGAAGTTCTTCATCAATGAAAAATAAAATAAAAATAAAGAAATAAAATGGCATCACAGATAGTTTAACACGATGACTTCCGGAGGTCAACCATTATAGTCTTTCTCTTGCCCAAGCAGCTTAGAGTTCTGAGATCTATGGGTGTGATCGCAGCAATTGGAGATTTGCAGTAAATTATGTTCATGTGGAATCCTTCTGTGCCGTGGTAAGGCTTCAAAATAGCCGAAATCAGAGATACGAGTCCCGCCAGATGCACCTTTGGCTCATCTGCGTGTCGTGCGCCCCACGAAGATCTTTCTGGATTGGGCTCATAATGGTGAATCGGACGATCGGGCATGAAGTTATGATTATTTCCATGCGGCCTCTGCACGAGATGCACAGATCAGTCGCATGGACCCCGCAGCTCGTGTTTTTCAGTCCGAGGCATTCTATTAACGATGTTTTCTGAGTCGATCACTAAGTTCACCAATGTCAATGGAAAAATAAAATAAATATAAAAAGAAATAAATTGGGCAGCATCAACAAATGGTTCAACACGATGACTTCCTAGGAGGTCACCCATCATAGTATAGCTCTCGCCCAAGCATGCTTGACTGAAGAGTTCTCATGGATCTGGTGTGCTGGTGCGGTCACACCCAATGGAGCATCGCCGCAAATTTTAGATCCACAAGTCATCCTCCCCGTGGAGATCTTTCTGGATTGGGGTCATAATGGCAAATCGGATGATCGTACATGAAGTTATGGTGATTTTCGTGTGGCCTTCGCATGAGAAGCGCGGATCAACCACATGTACCCCACGACTCAAGTTTTTTCATCCAAGGCATCCCATCGATGACATTTTCGGTGTCAATCACCGAGTTCTCTGGTGTCAATGATAAAATGAAATAAAAATAAAAAGAAATAAAATGGGCGATATCAACAGATGGTTCAATGTGACGACTTCCCAGGAGGTCACCCATCATAGTACTGCTTTCACCCAAGAACTCATAACAGAAGAATTCTCATGGGATGTCTTGTCGATCTCCCGGAGATTTTCCACAAATTACGCTCGCCGAACATGTAAGTGGTAGGCTTTGAAATATCGAGAATCGTGTTGATGCACCTACGGCTTGTATGCATCATCGTTCACGGAGATCTTTCTTTATTGGGATCATAATGATGAATCAGACGATCATGCGCAAAATTATGGAGATTTTCGTGCAGCCTCCACACGAGATGCGCGGATCAGCCTAGTGGGCCAAATGACTCATGAGGCATCCCATCTATGACATTTTCGGAGTCAATCGCCAAGTTCTTCAGCGTCAATGATAAAATAAATAAATAAAAATAAAAGGAAATAAAATGGGCGACATCAATAGATAGTTCAACACGATGACTTCTTAGGTGGTCACCCATCATCGCTCGCCCGCAGAAGAGTTCTCATGTGATATGGTGTCTTTGGCGGTCACGCGCGGAGATATGCCAAATGTGCTCATGAACTTCATGCCATAGGTAAGGCTTGAACCGAAATGGAGATACGGTCGCCAGATAAGTCACATTTGTGGTGTATGCGCCCGTGGAGATCTTTCTGGATTGGGGTCATACTGGCAAATTGGACGATCATGCATGAAGTTATTGTGATTTTCGTGAGGCCTCCACACAAGACACGCGGATCAGCCGTGTGGGCCCCACGGCTCATTTTTTTAGATCATGGCATCCCATCAATGACATTTTCAGAGTTGATCGTCGAGTTCTTCGGCGTCAACGGTAAAATAAAATAAAACTGGTGGCATCAATAGGTGGTTCAACCCGATGACTTGCGAAGAGGCCACTTATCATAATACTGCTCTCGCCCAAGCACGCTTAACTGGAGAGTTCTCATGGGATCTGATGTGCTGGTGCGATCGCCCCAGCTGGAGAATTTTTGCAAATTATGCTCATGCAGAACTCATTCGTGCTGCGGTAAGGCTTTGAACTAGCTAAAATCGGAGATATGGGATCGGCTAGATACGCATACAGCGCATTTGTACATCATGCACCCCATGGAGATCTTTCTGGATTGGGTTCATAATAGCGAATCGGACGATCGTGCATGAAGTTATGACGATTTTCGTGTGGCCTCCACACGAGATGGATCAACCGCGTCGTCCCCTCGACTCATGTTATTCAGTTCGAGGCATCCCATCGACGATGTTTTCGGAGTCGATCTCTGAATTCTCGGCATTAATGATAAAATATAATAAAAATAAAAGGAAATAAAATGGGCTGCATTAATAGATGGTTCAACATGACAACTTCCTAAGAGGTCACCCATCATAGTATTGCTCTCACCCAAACGCAGCGAAGAGTTCTCATAGGATGCGGTGTCTGCGCAGTGCGGAGATTTTCCGCAAATTATGCTCATCTAGAACCCTTCTGTGCCGTGCTAAGGCTTCGAACTAGCCAAAATTGGAGTTACGAGTCCCACTAGATGCGCCGGTGGCACATCTGCGCGTCATGTGCCCCACAAAAATATTTTTAGATTGAGGTCATAATGGAGAATCAAACGATTGTGCACGATGTTATGGTGATTTCCGTGCCGCCTCCACACGAGACGTGAATTAATCGAGTGGGCCCCTCGGCTCATGTTTTTCTGTCCGAGGCATCCCATCGACAATGTCTTTGGAGTCAATCACCGAGTTCTTCAGAGTCGATCGCTGAGTTCTCCGACGTTAATAGTAAAATAAAATAAAATAAATTGAAATAAAATGGGCGGCATCAACAGATGGTGCAACATGACGACTTCCCAGGAGGTCACCCATCATTGTACTGGTCTCGCCCAAGCATGCTTAAGTGAAGAGTTTTCATGGGATCTGGTGTACTGGTGCGGTCGCGCCTCCTGGAGCTTTGCCACAAATTGTGATCATTCAGAACTCGTCCGTGTCGCGGTAAGGCTTCCAACAAGCCGAAATCAGAGATATGTGTCCCGTCAAATGCGCCTACAGCACATCTACGCGTCATGTGCCCCACGAAGAACTTTTCAGATTGGGGTCATAATGGCAAATCGGACGATCGTGTGTGAAGTTATGGTGATTTTTGTGCAGCCTCCAGACGAGACGCGCGGATCAGCCGAGTGGGCCCCATGGCTCGTGTTTTTCAGCCCGTGGCATCCCATCTACAACATTTTCAGAGTCAATCAATGAGTTCTCTAGCATCAATAGTAAAATAAAATAAAAATAAAAGGAAATAAAATGGGTGACAGGTTCAACACGATGACTTCCCAAGAGGTCACCCATTATACTACTGCTCTCGCCCAAGCACACTTAATTGAATAGTTCTCTTGGGATCTGGTATGCTTGTGCGGTCGCCCCTGCTGGAGATTTGTCATAAATTGTGCTCATGCAGAACCCGTCTGTGTCGCAGTAATGTTTCAAACTAGCCAAAATCAGAGATACGCGACCCGCCTTTGGCACATCTGCTCGTCGTGCGCCCCACAGAGATTTTTTCGGATTGGGGTCATAATCACGAATCGAACGATCATGCGCGAAGTTATTACGATTTCCGTGCGAACTCCACACGAGACGTGTGGATTAGCCGTGTGGGCCCCATGACTCATGTTTTTAGTCCGAGGCATCCCATCAAAGTCGATCATCGAGTTCTCCGGTGTCAACGGTAAAATAAAATAAAAATGAAAGGAAATAAAATGGGAGGCATGAACAGATGGTTCAACGCAATGACTTCCCAGAAGGTCACCCATCATAGTATTGCTCTCGCCTAAGCACACTTAACTGAAGTGTTCTCATGTGATCTGGTGTGCTGGTGCGGTCGCTCCCGTTGGAGATTTGATGTAAATTGTGCTCATGCAGATATGTGCCACTTAAGTCTTCAAATATGAGATGGAGAATGGTCCGTTGGCCTTTGGCTACGCGCTCGTGCACCCCATGGAGATCTTTCCGGATTGGGGTCATAATGGCAAATCGAACCATCAAGCATGAAGTTATGGAGATTTCCATGCGGCCTCCATCCGAGTTGCATGGAACAACCGTGTGGGCCCCACGGCTCATGTTTTTCAGTCCGAGGCATCCTATTTATGACGTTTTCAGAGTCAATCATCGAGTTCTTCGACATCAAAGATAAAATAAAATAAAAATAAAATGAAATAAAATGGGCGACATCAACAGATGGTTCAACACGATAACTTCCCAACATGTCACCCATCATAGTAATGCTCTCGCCCAAGCACGCTTAACTAAAGAGTTCTCTTGGGATCTGTTGTGCTCATGCGGTCGCACCAAATGGAGATTTTCCACAAATTGTACTCATACGAAACCCGTCCGTGCTGCGGTAAGGCTTCAAAATAGTCGAAATCAGAGATATGGGTCCCGCCAGATGCACCTGTGGCTTAGCTGCTCGTCGTGCGCTCCATGGAGATCTTTCTAGATTGGGCTCATAATGGAGAATTGGATGTTCATGCGCAAAGTATTGGCGATTTATGTACTGCCTCCGCACGAGACGCGCGGATCAGCCGCATGGGCCCCGAGAGTTGTATTTTCAGTCCGAGGCATCCCGCAATGACATTTTCGAAGTCGATCGCCTAATTCTCTGGCATCAACGTAAAATAAAATAAAATTAAAAGAAAATAAAATGGGCTGCATCAACAGATGGTTCAACATGACGACTTCGCAAAAGGTCACCCATCATAGTACTGCTCTCATCCAAGCACGCTTAAATGAAGAGTTCTCATGGGATCTAGTGTGCTGGTGCTTCAAAATAGCCAAAATCGGAGATACGGATCTCAATAGATGCACCTATGGCTCATACGCGTGTCATGCGCCCCACTGAGATCTTTTCGAATTGGGGTCATAATGGCGAATCGGATGATCATGCACAAAGATATGGCAATTTTTGTGTGGCCTCTGCACAAGATGCGCGGATCAATCGCATGGTCACCATAGCTCTTGTTTTTCAGTCCGAGGCATCCCATCAATGACATTTTCAAAGTCGATCGCCCAGTTCTCCGGCGTCAATGGTAAAATTAAATTAAATTAAAAGGAAATAAAATGGGCGTCATCAATAGATAGTTTAACACGACGACTTCCCAGGAGGTCACCCATTATAGTACTGCTCTCGCCCAAGCACGCTTAATTGAAGAGTTCTCATGGGATCCGGTGTGCTGGTGTGGTCACTCTCGCTAGAGATTTTTTTGCAAATTGTGCTCATTTGGAACCGGTCCGTGCTGCGATAAGACTTCAAAAAGTTGAAATCAAAGATACAGGTGCTGCCTGCGGCTCATCTATGCGTCATGCGCCCCGCGGATATTTGTCTGGATTGGGCTCATAATGGTGAATCTGACGATCGTGCGTGAAGTTATGGTGATTTCTGTGCGGCCTCCGCACGAGACACATGGATTAGCCATGTGGTCCCACAGCTCATGTTTTTCAGTCCGAGGCATTTCATCAATGACGTTTTCAGAGTCGATCGCCAAGTTCTCTGACATCAATGATAAAATAAAATAAAAATAAAAGGAAATAAAATGGGCGATTTTATCAAATGGTTCAACTCGACAACTTCCCAGGAGGTCACCCATCATAGTACTGCTCTCTCCCAAGCACACTTAACTGAAGAGTTCTCATGTGATCTGGTGTGCTGATGCGGTAGCGCTCGCTGAAGATTTGTCATAAATTGTACTCATGCAGAACCCATCCGTGCCCTGGTAAGGCTTTGAAACAGCTGAAATCGGAGAGAGTCTCACCGATGCATTGTCATCTATCGTCATAACAAAGATATTTTTGAATTGGGGTCATAATGGCAAATCAGACGATCGTGCGTGAAGTTATGGTGATTTCCGTGAGGCCTTCGCACGAGATGAACATATCAGTCATGTGGGACCCACGGCTTGAGTTTTTCAGTCCGAGGCATCCCATAACATTTTAAAATAAAATAAAATAAAAAGAAAATAAAATGGGCATCAATAGTTTCAACATGACTTGGGAGGTCACCCATCATAAATCTTGCTCTGCAAGCATGCTTCAGCAAGAGTTCTCATGATGGTGTCTTTGGTCTCCAAAGATTTGCTACAACTTGTGCTCATTTGAAACTCATCCGTGCCGCGGTAAGGCTTCAAAATAGCCGAAATCAGATATACAGGTCCCGCCAGATACGCCTGCAGCACATCTGCGCGTCGTGCGCCCCGCGGAGACCTTTTCGAATTTGGGTGATAATGCTGAATCAGACGATCGTGCGCAAAGTTATGGCAATTTTTGTGTGGCCTCGGCACGAAACACGCTAATCAGCCGCGTAGGCCCCACGACTCATGTTGTTTAGTCCGAGGCATCCCATAGACGATGATTTCAGAGTCGATCACCGAGTTCTCCAGCGTGAACAGTAAAATATAATAAAAATAATTGGAAATAAAATGGGCGGCATCAACAGATGGTTCAACACGATGACTTCCCAAGAGGTCACCCATCATAGTCGTTCTCTCTCGCAGCTTAAGCGAAGAGTTCTCATGTGATGTGGTGTCTTTGAGTGCGGTCCTAATTTGCAAATTGTGCTCATGAGAACCCGTCCGTGGTAAGGCTTTCAAATCAGATATCTGATTATGCTAGATGCATCGTGACATCATGTATGCCCAGAGATCTTTTGGGATTAGGGTCATAATGGTGAATTGGACGATCATGCGCAAAGTTATGATGATTTTCGTGCAGCCTCCACATGAGATGTGCAGATCAACCTCGTGGGCCTCATGGCTCATATTTTTAAGTCTGACATCCCATTGATGATATTTTTGGAGTTGGTCTCTGAGTTTTGCAGCATCAATGGTAAAATAAAATAAAATAAAATGGAAATAAAATGGGCGACATCAATAGATAGTTCAACAGGATGACTTCCCAAGAGGTCACCCATGATCTTTACTCAGCTTGCACTTTGAAGAGTTCTCGAGGATCGGTGTCTTTGTGCGTCACGAAGATTTTCTATTGCTCATGCAAAACCCATCCGTCGCGGTAAGGCTTCAAAATAGAATTGGAGAGCTCGATGACTGCTGCGGCTCATATACTCATCTTGCGCTCCTCGGAGATCTTTTCAGATTGGGGTCATAATGGCGAATCGGATGATCGTGGGTAAAGATATGATGATTTTCGTGCGGCCTTCGCACGAGACACATGGATCAGTCGCATGGTACCCATGGCTCGTGTGTTTTAGTCCGAGGCATCTCATCAATGACATTTTTAGAGTCGATCGTCGAGTTCTCCGGCGTCAATGATAAAAAAAAGAAAATTAAAAGGAAACAAAATGGGCGGCATCAATAGATAGTTTAACACAAAGACTTCTCAGGAGGTCACCCATTATAGTACTACTCTCGGCCAAGCATGCTTAACTGAAAAGTTCTCATAGGATCTTGTGTGCTGGTGTGGTCAAGCTCGTTAGAGATTTGCTGCAAATTGTGCTCATCTTGAACCCGTCCGTGCCATGGTAAGGCTTCAAAATAGCCAAAATCAGAGATACAGGTTATACAATATGCGCCTTTAGCTCATCTGCGCATCATTCTCCTCGCAGAGATCTTTCCAGATTGGGCTCATAATGGCGAATCGGACGATCATGCGTGAAGTTACGGTGATTTCCATGCGGCCTCCACACGAGACACATAGATTAGCCACGTGGGTCCCACATCTCATGTTTTTTAGTCTGAGACATTTCATGAATGACATTTTCGGAGTCGATCACCGAGTTCTCCAGCATTAACTGTACAATAAAATAAAAATAAAAGGAAATAAAAAGGGCGGCATCAACTGATGGTTCAACACGATGTCTTCTTAGGAGGACACCCATCTTAGTACTCCTCTCGCCCAAGCACACTTAACTGAAGAGTTCTCATGTGATCTGGAGTGCTGGTGCGGTAGCGCCTGCTGAAGATTTGTCATAAATTATGCTCATGTAGAACCCGTCCGTGCCGTGGTAAGGCTTTAAAATTGCCGAAATCAGAGATACGGGTCCCGCTAGATGCGCCTGTGGCTCATCTATGCATCATGCACCCTGAGGAGATCTTTCTGGATTGGGGTCATAACAGAAAATCAGACGATCGTGCGCGAAGTTATGACAATTTTCATGCAGCCTCCGCACGAGACATGCGGATCAGTCCCGTGGGCCCCATGGCTTGTGTTTTTTAGTATGAGGCATCTCATCAATGACATTTTCATAGTAGATCGTTGAGTTCTCCGACGTCAATGATAAAATAAAATAAAAATAAAATGAAACAAAATGGGCCATGTTAATAGATTGTTCAACACAATGACTTCCGAGGAGGTCACCCATCATAGTACTGCTCTCGCCCAAGCACGGTTCACTAAAGAGTTCTCATGTGATCTGGTGTGCTGGTGCGGTCATGTCCACTAGAGATTTACAACAAATTGTGCTCATGCAGAACCCGTCTGTGCCACGGTAAGGCTTCGAAATAGCCAAAATCGGAGATACGGATCCCGCCAGATACACCTTTGCTACATCTGCACGTTGTGCTCCCCATGGAGATCTTTCCGGATTGGGTCATAATGGCGAATCGGACGTTCGTGTGCGAAGTTATGGTGATATCCGCGACCTCAAACGATCGCATATTAGCCACAGGGCCACGACTAGTGTTTTTCAGTATGAGGCATCCCGTTTATGATGTTTTCGAAGTCGGTCACCGAGTTCTCTGACATTAATGATAAAATAAATTAAAAATAAAAGGAAATAAATGGGTGGCATCAACAGATGGTTCAACACGACGACTTCTCAGGAGGTCAACCATCGTTGTACTACTCTCACCCAAGAACGCCTAACTGAAGAGTTCTCATAGAATAATGCATGTTGGTGCGGTCACGCCCGTTGAAGATTTGGCACAAATTGTGCTCATCTTCGGTGCAAAGGCTTAATTGAAATCGGAGATCACGGGTTCCGTAGGGTCGTGCACATTTCGCATCAGCGAAGATCTTTTTGGATTGGGGTCATATTGGTGAATCAGAAGATCATGCAGAAAGTTTTGTCAATTTTCGTGCGGCTTCCACGAGATCTGGATCGGCTCATTACGGCTCATCTTTTCAATCAAGGCATCGGTGATGAATTTTGGATCTCCGAGTTCTACAACATCAACTGTAAAATAAAATAAAAATAACATAAAATAAAATGGGCGGCATCAACAGATTTTTCAACACGATGACTTCCCAGGAGGTCTCCCATTATAGTATTTCTCTCGCCCAAGCACGCTTAACTGAAGAGTTCTCATGTGATCTTGTGTGCTGGTGCGATTTCACCCACAGTAGATTTATCATAAATTGTGCTCATGCGGAACCCGTCCGTGCCGCTGTAAGGCTTCGATCATCAAAATTGGAGATACAAGTCTCGCCAGATGTGCCTTTGACACATTTGTGCATCGTGCGCCCTGTGGAGATCTTTCCGGATTGGGGTCATAATGGAAAATCAGATGATCGTGCATGAAGTTATGGCGATTTTCATGTGGCCTCCACACGAGATGCGGGGATCAGCCGAGTGGGCCCCATGGCTCATATTTTTCAGTCTGAGCCATCCCATTGATGATGTTTTCGAAGTCGATCACCGAGTTCTCCGGCGTCAACGATAAAATAAAATAAAGATAAAAGGAAATAAAATAGGTAGTATCAATAGATCCCATCATAGTACTGCTCTCGCCTAAGCACACTTAACTAAAGAGTTCTCATGGGATTGTGTTGATTCGTCGTTCTGTGGAGATTTGTAAATTGAGCTCATCCGAACCGTTCGTTTACGCGGTAATGCTTCAAAATAGCCAAAATCAGAAATATGTGTCATGCCAGATGCTCCTATGGCTCAACTACGCGTCGTGTGCCCCACAGAGATTTTTTCAGATTCGGGTCATAATGGCGAATCGGACGATCGTGCATAATATTATGGCGATTTCCGTGTCGCCTCCACAAGAAACATGCGGATCAGTTGAGTGGGCCCCACGGCACATATTTTTCAGTACGAGGCATCCCATCTAGAATATTTTCGGAGTAGATCACCGAGTTCTCCGGCATCAACGATAAAATAAAATAAAAATAAAGGGAAATAAAATGGGCGGCATCAACAAATAGTTCAACACGACGACTTCCTAGGAGGTCACCCATCATAGTACTCCTCTCGCCCAAGCTCACTTAACTGAATATTTCTCATGGGATGCGGTGTCTTTGGTGCGGTCGCCTACGGAGATTTCTTTGCAAATTGTGCTGTGCGCACCGTCGTGTCGCGGTAAAGCTTCAAAGTTGCCAAAATCATAGATACGGGTCCCGCCAGATGCACTTGTGGCTCATCTACGCGTCATACGCCCCACGGACATCTTTCCATATTGGGGTCATAATGGCGAATCAGACGATCGTGGACGAAGTTATGGTGTGCGACCTCCACATGAGACACGCTGATCAGTCATGTGGGCCCCACAGCTTGGGTTTTTAAGTCTGAGGCATCCCATCTACGAAATTTTTGGAGTCAATCGCCGAGATCTGCGGTGTAAACTATAAAATAAGATAAAAACAAATAAAATGGGCATCATCAACAGATGGTTCAACACGAAGACTTTCTAGGAGGTCACCCATCATAGTATTGCTCTAGCCCAAGCATGCTTAACTGAAGAGTTCTCATGGGATCTAATGTGCTGGTGCAGTAATACCTGCTGGAGATTTGCCACAGATTTTGCTCATGCGAAACACGTTCGTCTTGACGCTTGAACAAATCGAATCGGGTCCCATTAGATGCGTCGAAATCTACTCGTGCACCAGAGATTTTTTCGAAAAGAAATCATAATGGCGAATCAGACGATCGTGTGTAAAATTATGGTGATTTTCATGCGGCCTCCAGACAGTTAGCGTAGACCCCGACTCATGTTTTTCAGTCCGAGGCATCCCATCGATGACATTTTTAGAGTCAATCTTCGAGTTCTGCGGCGTCAATGGTAAAATAAAATAAAAATAAAAGAAAATAAAATGGGCGGAATCAACAGATCATTCAACACGATGACTTCCAAGAGGTCATCTATCATAGTACTGCTCTCGCTCAAGCACACTTAACTGAAGAGTTCTCATGAGATTTGGTGTGTCGGTGCTGTCGCACTCACTGGAGATTTGCTACAAATTGTGCTCATCCAGAACCCGTTCGTGCCGTAGTAAAGCTTCGAAATAGCCAAAATCAGAGATGTGGGTCCAGTCAGATGTGCCTGTGGTAGATCTGCGTGGCATGCGAGATCTTTCCGTTGGGGTCATAATGATCATGCATGAAGTTGAGGTGATTTCTGTGCAGCCTCCACACGAGATGCGCGGATCGGCTTAGTGGGCCCCATGGCTCATGTTTTTCAGTCTGAGGCATCTCATCAATTATTTTTTTGAAGTCAATCACTGAATTCTCTAGCGCCAATGTTAAAATAAAATACAAATAAAAGGAAATAAAATGGGTGGCATTAACAGATTGTTCAACACGATGACTTCTAGGAGGTCACCCATCATAGTACTTCTCTTGCCCAAGAACACTTAACTGAGGAGTTTTCATGGGATATGGTGTGCAGGTGCAGCCGCGCCCGCTAGAGCTTTTCCCATAAATTGTGCTCATCCGGAACCCATTGCCCGGAAGGCTTCAAAATATCAAAATCTGGTCCACCGGATGGCACGTGGCTCATCTGCATCGTAAAGATCTTTTGGTTTGGTGTCATAATGGCAAATCAGATGATCATGCACAAAGTTATAGCGATTTCCGTGCGACCTCCGCACGAGACAAGCGGACAAACCGCATGGGCCCCATTGATCGTGTTTTTCAGTCTGAGGCATCCCATCGATAACATTTTTGAAGTTGATCTCTAAGTTCTGCGACGTCAATGGTAAAATAAAATAAAAATAAAAGAAAATAAAATGGGCGGCAACAAAAAATGGTTCAACACGATGACTTCCTAGGAGATTACCCATCATATCATCTTCCAAAGCAGAATTCTCATGGGATCTGGTATGCTAGTGCGGTCGCGCCCGCTGGAGATTTACCACAAATTATGCTCATCCAAAACCTATTCGTGCCACGATAAGGATTCCAAATAGCCAAAAGCAGATATACGGGTCCCGATAGATGCGCCTACGGCTCATCTGCGCATCGTGCTCCTTGCGGAGATCTTTTCGGATTGGAGTCATAATGACGAATCGGATGACCTTACAAACTTTGATGATTTTCATGCGGCCTCCGCACGAGACATGCGGATCAGTCACGTGGGTCCCACGGCTCGTGTTTTTGAGTCTGAGACACCCAAACAATGACTCTTTCGGAGTTGATCGTCGAGTTCTCTGACTTCAATGATAAAATAAAATAAAAATAAAAGAAAATAAAATTAGTGGCATCAATATATAGTTCAACATGACTACTTACAGAGGTCTCCCATCATAGTACTGCTCTTGCCCAAGTACGCTTAACTAAAGAGTTCTGATGTGATCTAGTTTGCTGGTGCAGTTGCGCCTGTTGGAGATTTATAGCAAATTATGCTTATGTGAAACTCGTCCGTATTGCGGCAAGGCTTCAAAATAGCTGAAATCAAAGATACGTGTCCCGCTAGGCACCTCTGCATGTCGTGCATCCCGCAGAGATCTTCTAGATTGGGGTCATAATGACGAATTGGATGATCGTGCATGAAGTTATGGTAATTTTTGTATGGCTTCCACACGAGGCCTTGGATCGACCACGTGACTACGACTTGTGTTTTAGTGCGAGGTATCCATCATAATATTTTTTAGAGTCGATCGCCGATTACTCAAGCGTCAACGGTAAAATAAAATAAAAATAAAAGGAAATAAAATGGGCGACATCAATAGATTGTTCAACACAATGACTTCCCAAGAGGTCTCCCCGCTCTAAAACACTCTTAGGCGAAGAATTCCCTACGGGATGCGGTGTTTGCAATCTCCCGAGATTTGCCACAAATTGTGCTCATGTGAAACCCGTCCATGTTGCGGTAAGGCTTTGTAATAAATAAAATCGAGATACAGGTCCCGCCAGATGCGCTTGCGCCTCATCTACGCGTCGTGCACTCTGCAGAGATCTTTCCGGACTGGGGTCATAATGGTGAATCAGGCGTCGTGAGTTATGGCAATTTACAGCCTCCACACATGAGATCAGGTAGGCCAGGACGCGCGTGTTTACAATCCGAGGCATCCCATCGATGACATTTTCGGAGTCGATCGTCATGTTCTCTGGTGTCAATGGTAAAATAAAATAAAAATAAAAGGAAATAAAATGGGCGGCATCAACAGATCATTTAACACGATGACTTTAGTCACCCATCATAGATGCCCAAACAACTAAAGAGTTCTCATAATATCTGGTGTGCTGATGAGGTCGCGCTCGGTGGAGATTTGACGCAAATTGAGCTCGTCCGTAACCCGTCTGTGCCGTAGTAAGGCTTCAAAATAATCAAAATCAGAGATATGGGTTCTGCTAAGGCACATCTGCATGTCGTGTGCCCCACGGAGATCTTTCCAGATTGCAGTCATAATGGTGAATCAGACGATTGTGCGTGAAGTTATGGCGATTTTCATGCGGACTCCACATCAGACATGCGGATCAGCCCAGTGGGCCCCACGGCTCCAGTTTTTTAGTCCGAGACATCCCATCAATGACGTTTTCGGTGTCGATCACCGAGTTCTCCAGCATCAATATTAAAATAAAATATAAATAATAGGAAATAAAATGCACGACATCAACAGATGGTTCAACACGACGGCTTCCCAAAAGGTCCACCAGATGTGCTTTTGGCACATCAGTGCATCATGCGCCCCGTGGAGATCTTTCTGGATTGGCGTCATAATGGCGAATCGGACGATCATACTCAAAGTTATGGCGATTTACGTGCGGTCTCTACATGAGACATGCGGATAAGCCATGTGGGCCCCACGACTTGTGTTTTTCAGTTCGAGGCATGTCATATATAACATTTTTGGAGTCGATCACCAAGTTCTACCTCATCACAAAATAAAATAAAAATAAAAGAAAAAAAAATGGGCAGCATGAACAGATGGTTCAACACGACGACTTCCCAAGAGGTCACCCATCATAGAACTGCTCTCGCTGAAGCATGCTTAATTGAAGAGTTCTCATAGGATCTGGTGTGCTGGTGCGGTCGCTCCAGCTAGAGCCTTTCTGCAAATTGTGCTCATGAGGAACCCATCAGTGTCGCGGTAAGGCTTTGAACTAGCAAAATCAGATATGTGTCCGATCGCTACTCATCTACGGTGTGCGCCAGGATCTTTCTAGATTGAACTCATAATGGTGAATCAGATGATCGTGCGTGAAGTTATGACGATTTTTGAGTGGCCTCCACACAAGACACGTGGATCAGTCGAGTGGGCCCCATGACTCGTGTTTTTCAGTCAGAGGCATCCCATCGATGACATTTTTGGAGTCAATCTCTGGCATCAACGGTAAAATAAAATAAAAATAAAAGGAAATAAAATGTGCGGCATCAACAGATGGTTCAACACGATGACTTCCTAGGAGGTCACCCATCATAGCACTGCTCTCGCCCAAGCACGCTTAACTGAAGAGTTCTCATGGGATTTGGTGTGTTGGTGCGGTCGGGCCTGCTGGAGATTTGCCATAAATTGTGCTCATCCAGAACCCGTCCATGTCGAGGTAAGGATTCGAAATAGCCAAAATCAGAGATACGGGTCCCACCATATGCGCTTGCGGCTCATCTACGCGTCGTGTGCCCCGCAGAGATCTTTCTGGATTGGGGTCATAATGGCAAATCGACGATGATGGCGTTAGTGATTTTAGCACGCCTCCACGAGACATGCAGATCCGTGGGTCCCACGGCTCATGTTTTTCAGTATGAGGCATCTCATCCACAACATTTTCGGAGTCGATCGCAAAGTTCTCCTGTGCCAATGATAAAATAAAATAAAAATAACATGAAATAAAATGTGCGGCATCAATAGATGGTTCAATACGATGACTTCTTAGGAGGTCACCCATCATAGTACTGCTCTCGCCCAAGCACGCTTAACTAAAGAGTTCTCATGAGATCTGGTGTGTTGGTGTGGTCGGGCCCGCTGAAGATTTACCACACATTATGCTCATCCGGAACCCGTCCGTACTGAGGTAAAGATTTGAAATAGCCAAAATCATAGATACGGGTCCCGCCAGATGCGCCTGCGGCTCATCTGCGCATCGTGTGCCCCACAGAGATCTTTTTGGATATGGGTCATAATGGCGAATCGTGCGCGGTTATAGCAATTTTCAAGCAGCCTCCACAAAAACATGCAGATCAGCCACGTGGGCCCCACGGCTCGTATTTTTCAGTCCGAGGCATCCCATCTACAAGATTTTCAGAGTCGATCACCGAGTTCTCTAACGTCAACGATAAAATAAAATAAAAATAAAAGGAAATAAAATGGGAGGAATCAACAGATAGTTCAACACGATGACTTCCGAGGAGGTCACCCATCATAGTACTACTCTCGCCCAAGTTCGCTTAACTAAATAGTTCTCATGGGATCTGGTGTGCTTGTGCAGTCGAGCCCGCTGGAGATTTGTTGCAAATTGTGTTGATGTGGAACCCGTACCTACCGCGGTAAGTCTTCAAAATAGCCAAAATCGAAGATACGGGTCCTGACAGATGCGTCTGCGGTCATCTGCTCGTCGTGCGCCCTGCGGAGATCTTTCCGGATTGGGGTCATAATGGTAATCAGACGATCGTGAGCAATGTTATGGAGATTTTCGTGCGGCCTCCGCACGCGATGCCCGGATCAGCCGCATGGGTGCCACGACTTGTGTTTTTCAGTCCGAGGCATCCCATATATGATGTTTTCAGAGTCGATCACCAAGTTCTCCGGCATCAACGATAAAATAAAATAGATATAAAAGGAAATAAAATGGGTGGCATCGATAGATAATTCAACACGATGACTTCCCAGGAGGTCACCCATCATAGTACTGCTCTCTCCCAAGCTCGCTTAACTGAAGAGTTCTTAGGGGCTCTGGTGTGCTAATGCGGCGCTCTCACTGGAGATTTGCCGTAAATTATGCTCACCTAGAACCCATCCTTGCCACGCTAAGGATTCATAGTGTCAATCATATATCGGGTCACCCGGTCTGTGGTCATCACATCCGGAGATCTTTTAGGATTGGGGTCATAATGATCGACGATCGTCGCAAAGTTATGGTGATTTCCTTGCCTCCATACGAGCCGGGCGGAGATGGGTCATGTTTTTCAATCTGAGGCATCCCATCATCGACGTTTTCGGAGTCGATCGCCGACTTCTCTGGCGTCAATGGTAAAATAAAATAAAAATAAATGGAAATAAAATGGGCGGCATCAACAGATGGTTCAACACGGCAATTTCCTAAGAGCTGGCCCATCATAGTACTGCTCTCAGCCAAACATGTGTAACTGAAGAGTTCTCATGTGATCTGGTTTGTTGGAGTGGTCGCACCCGTTGAAAATTTTTCACAAATTGTGCTCATGCGAAGCCCATCCGTGTCATAGAAAGGTTTCAAAATAGCGTCGAGATCAATCACCAAATGCGCACCATCTGAAGTGCACCCGAAGATCTTTCTGGATTGGGGTCATAATGACGAATTGGATGATCGTGCACAAAGTTATGGCGATTTCTGTGTGGCCTCCGCACGAGCTGCGTGGATCAGCCTCGTGGGCCCCACAGCTCGTGTTTCTCAGTATGAGGCATCCGATTGATGATATTTTTGAAGTCGATAATCGAGTTCTCCGTCGTCAATGGTAAAATAAAATAAAAATAAAAGTAAATAAAATTGGCAGCATCAACATATGGTTGAACATGACTTCCAGGATGTCACCCATCTTTCTCGCCAACAACTAAAGAATTCTCATGTGATGCGGTGTCTTTGGTGTTGTGCTAGAGATTTTCCATAAATTATGCTCATGCGGAACCCGCACGTGCCGCGTTAAGGCTTCAAAATAGTTGATATTGGAGATCGTCCGTAGATGCGCATCTCATGCGTCCCGCCAGATCTTTGGATTGGGGTCATAATGGCAAATTAGACGATCGTGTATGACGTTTTGGCAATTTACCACCCATGAGATGATGCGATCTATCGCAGACTTGTTTTTCACTCAAGGCATCCGATCGAGGAATTTTGAGTTTATCGCCGAAGTTCTCCAAAGATCAACTATAAAATAAAATAAAAATAACAGTAAATAAAATGGGTGGCATCAACAGATGATTCAACATGGCGACTTCTCAGGAGGTCATCCATCATAGTACTGTTCTCACCCAAGCTCGCTTAACTGAATAGTTCTCATAGGACCTGGGGTGCTGGTGCGGTCATGCCTGCTGAAGATTTATGGCAAATTATGCTCATGTGGAACTCATACGTACCGAGACAAGGCTTCAAAATAGCTGAAATTGGAGATACGAGTTTTGTAGATGCGCCTGCAGCTCATCTGCTCATCGTGCGCCCCGTGGAGATCTTTCTGGATTGGGGTCATAATGGAGAATTGGATGATCGTGCATGAAGTTATGGCAATTTTCGTGTGAGCTTCACACAAAACATGCAGATTAGTCGTGTGGGCCCAATGGGTCATGTTTTTCAGTCCGAGGCATCCCATATACGATATTTTTGGAGTCAATTGCCGAGTTCTCTGGCGTCAATGATAAATTAAAATAAGGAAATAAAAAGTGCGACATTAATAGATAGTTCAACACGACCACTTCCTGGAGGTCACTCATCATAGTACTGCTCTCACTGAAGCACGCTTAATTGAAGAGGTCTCATAGGATCTAGTGTGCTGGTGCGGTCACTACTGCAGGAGACTTTTAGCAAATTGTGCTCATGAGAAACCCGTCGGTGCAGCGATAAGGCTTCAAACTAGCCAAAATCGGAGATACGTGTCTAGCCAGATGCGCCTATGGCTCATCTACGGGTTGTGCGCCCTGCAGAGATCTTTCCTTATTAGGGTCATAATGGCAAATCGGAAGATTGTGCGTGAAGTGATGGTGATTTTCGTGTGGCCTCCACACGAGACGCACAGATCAGCCTAGTGAGCCCCATGGGTCATGTTTTTTAGTCTGACGCATCCCATCGATGACATTTTTTGAGTCGATTGCCGAGTTCTCCAGTGTCAATTGTAAAATAAAATAAAAATAAAGGAAATAAAATGGTGGCATCAATAGATGGTTCAACACGACGACTTCCCAAGAGGTCAACCATCAATATTGCTCGCCCAAGCATGCGAAGAGTTCTCATGGATGGCTTGTGTAGTCGCCCAGATTTCTTTGCAAATTATGCTATGTTGAACCCATCCGTGCCATGATAAGGCTTCGAAATAGCTAAAACAAGAGATGTGTGTCCCACTAGACGCGCTTGGGGCTCCTCTACGCGATGTGCGCCCCGCAGAGATCTTTCCGGATTGGGGTCATAATGGAGAATCAGATGATCATGCATGAAGTTATGTCGATTCCCGTGCAGCCTCCACATGAGACGCATGGATTAGCCTAGTGGGTCCCATGGCTCATGTTTTCGGTCAAGTCATCATTTTAGAGCCGATCACGAAAGCCCGCATCAACGGTAAAATAAAAAAAAGAAATAAATGGGCTATCAACAGATGGTTCAACACTACATCCCAAGAGGTCACCTATCATAAGATGGTTCTCCGCCAACCTAACTCCAACGCTCTCATGTATGTAACAGGCAGTGCAATCGCCTCCCACCGGAGACTTTTCCAAATTGTGCTCATGTGGAACCCGGCTCAGGCCTTTCTGGGTAGAAAGTAGCCAAATGGAGAGTCCCACCGAGGCGCCTCTATGCGGCCTGCGTTCGCAGAGTTTTATCGCAAATTGTGCTAATTCAAAACCTATTTGTGCCGCGGTAAGGATTCAAAATAGCCAAAATTGGATATACGGGTCCCGCCAGATGCGCCTGTGGCTCATCTACGCATCATGCACCCCATGGAGATCTTTCCGACATATTGGCATATTGGAATCTGATGATCGATCGCTCTGTTATGGCGATTTCATGGGCCTCCCGCGATGCATGGACCGCGCGACCCCATGAGTCGTTTTCGCCCAGGCAATCCCATCGACAATGTTTTCGGAGTCGATTGTCGAGTTCTCCGACGTCAATGATAAAATAAAATAAAAATAAAAGGAAATAAAATGGTGGCATCAACAAATGGTTTAACACAATGACTTCCCAATAGCTGTCGACTAAGACGCTCGACAAGCACACTTAACCAAGAAGTTCTGCGGATCCGTAAAGAAAAGCCACGGAGATTTGCCGCAATTGTGCTCATGCGAACTCGTGGCGGTAAGGTCAACTAGCCAAAACGGAGATACGAAGTCCCTCCGATGCGCCTAAAGACATCTACGCTGCCTCGTGTGGGAGATCTTTTGATTATTTGGCTTAATGCATTATCACGAATTTATGGTGATTTACGCTGGACTCTACATGAGACGCGACCACCACGCGGGCCCCACTAATAAGCAACCCATGCATCCCATCAATGACATTTTTGGAGTTGATTGACGGGTTCTCTAGCATCAATGGTAAAATAAAATAAAAAAGAAAATAAAATAGGCAGCATAAACAGATGGTTCAACAAGACGACTTCCCAAGAGGTCACCCATCATAATAGCACAGTTAACAGAAGAGTTCTCATAGGATATGGTGTGCTTGTGCGATCCTTCCCGCTGGAGACTTTTCACAAATTGTGCTCATGCGAAACCCATCCGCTTCGATAAAGCCAAATAGAGATATCGATCCTACCAAATGCACCTACGTCATCTGCTCATCATGCCGCGATCTTTCCAGACAGATCATAGGATCAGCGAACGCGGCGCATAAATAGTTCCATAATGATGTGCAATCAGCTAGCCGGCCCCAATCACTCGGTTTTTTTAGTCCGAGGTATCCCATCCATAATATTTTCAGAGTCAATCATCGAGTACTCCGATGTCAACATTAAAATAAATTAAAAATAAAACTAAATAAAATGGGCGACATCAATAAATGATTCAACATGATGACTTCCCAACAAGTCTCCCATCATAGACGCTATTCCAAGCACAATTAATCAAGAGTTCTCATGGATCTGTAATGCGCAAGGTAACTACTGAGATTTGCGCAAATTGAGCTCATCCTGAACCCGCCCCCTATGCTTTCAAAATACCCGAAATCGGAGATACGAGTCCTGCTAGATGTGCTTTTAGCATAACTACGCGCGGTGCGCCCTGTAGAGATCTTTCCATATTGAGGTCATAATGTCGAATCGGACGACGCGTACCTACGGTTATGGCTATTTATGGAGCCTCAAGTGATGAGATCACCGCGGTCCCACGCTTTGTATTTTTTAGTTCGAGGCATCCCATCTATAACATATTTTGGAGTTGACCGAAGTTCCGTCATCAATGATAAATTAAAATAGAAAAATAAGGAAATAAAATAGGTGGCATCAAGAGATGGTTCAACACGATGACTTCCCAGGAGGTCACCATCATAGTACTACTCTCACCCAAGCTCGCTTAACTGAAGAGTTCTTATAGGATCTAGTGTGTTAATGCGATCGCTCCCACTAGAGATTTGCCGTAAATTATGCTTATCCGAAACCCATCCTTGCCACGGTAAGGATTCACAATAAAATCGAAATACAGCCTCGCCAGATGCGCTTTACGCTCATTCGACGCCATGCACCCCATGGAGATCTTTTCGATTAGGTCATATATAATCGATGATCGCACTAAGGTTATGGCGATTTCTCGCTGGCCTCCGCATGAGACGTTCGGATCAGCCACATGGGCCCAATGGGTCGTGTTTTTCAATCTGAGGCATCCCATTAGCGACGTTTTCGGAGTCGATCACTGAGTTCTCCGGCATCTATGGTAAAATAAAATTAAAATAAAAGGAAATAAAATGAGCGGCATCAATAAATGGTTCAACACATCAATTTCCTAGGAGGTCTCCCATCATAGTACTGCTCTCGGCCAAACATGTGTAACTAAAGAGTTCTCATGTGATCTGGTTTGCTGGTGTGGTCGCTGAAAATTTTTCACAATCAGGCTCATGCTAAACCCGTCATCGAAAAGGTTTCAACTAGTCAAAATCGAGATAGTTCCAAAAAATGCACCTCGCCATCTCGGTAGTAGACCAAAAATCTTTATGAATTGGGGTCATAATGGCAAATCAGATGATCGTGCACAAACTTATGGCAATTTTTGTGTGACCTCCGCACGAGCTGTGTGGATCAGCCTCGTGGGCCCCATGGCTCATATTTTTCAGTCCGAGGCATCCGATTAATGACATTTTTGAAGTCGATCGTCGAGTTCTACTTCGTCAACGATAAAATAAAATAAAAATAAAAGTAAATAAAATTGGCAGCATCAACATATGGTTGAACATGACTTCCCAGGAGGTCACCCACCATAATACTGCTCTTGCCCAAACATGCTTAATTGAATAATTCTCATGTGATCTGGTGTGCTGGTGTGGTCACGCCCGCTAGAGATTTTCTATAAATTGTGCTCATGCGAAACCCGTACGTGTCACGTTAAGGCTTTGAAATAGCCGATATTGGAGATACGGGTCCCGCTAGATGCGCCCTTGGCACATCTACGCATTGTGCGCCCCGAGGAGATATTTTTGGATTGGGGTCATAATGGCGAATGGGATGATTGTGTGCGACATTTTGGCAATTTCTGTGCGGCCTCTCGATGATATGCGCAGAACTATCACGCGGGCCCCACGGCTCATGTTTTTCACTCTGAGGCATCCCATCAAGGACATTTTCGGAGTTAATCATTGAGTTCTCCATCGTCAACAATAAAATAAAATAAAAATAAAAGTAAATAAAATAGGCGGCATCAATTGATGGTTCAACACAACGACTTCTTAGGAGGTCATCCATCATAGTACTGTTCTCACCCAAGCTCGCTTAACTGAATAGATCTCATGGGACCTGGTGTGCTGGTGTGGTTGCACCTGCTGGAGATTTACGACAAATTATGCTCATGTGGAACTCGTACGTGCCATGATAAGGCTTCAAAATAGTCAAAATTGGAGATACAGGTTTCGTTAGATGTGCCTGCAGCTCATCTGTTCGTCGTGCGCCCCACGGAGATCTTTCTGGATTGGGGTCATAATGGACCGACGACGCTATGATGAAAGTGGCTTTCACACGACGACGATATTAGTCGGGCCAAATGGGTCGTGTTTTTTTGGTCCGAGGCATCCCATATATGATATTTTCAGAGTCGATTGCCGTGTTCTCCGGCGTTAACAATAAATTAAAATAAAAAAAGGAAATAAAAAGGGCGACATCAATAGATAGTTCAACATGACCACTTCCCAGGAGGTCACTCATCATAGTACTACTCTTACCGAAGCACGCTTAATTGAAGAGGTCTCATAGGATTTGGTGTGCTGGTGCCGTCACTACTACAGGAGACTTTTTGCAATTTGTGTTCATGAGAAACCCGTCTCAAGATAAGGCTGCTGAACTAGTCAAATCGGAGATACGGTCCTCTGATGCGCGCTCCATCACGTGTGGAGATCTTTCCAGATTGGGGTCATAATGGCAAATCGGAAGATCGTGTGCAAAGTTATGGTGATTTCCATGTGGCCTCCACTCCAGACGAAGGATCACTAAAGGAGCCTCACAGTCATGTTTTGAGTCCGAGGAATCCCATTACATTTTCTCGAGTCGATTGCCGAAGTTCTCTCCCACAATGGTAAAATAAAATAAAATAAAAGGACATAAAATGGCGTCATCAACAGATGGTTAACACGACGACTTCCCAAGAGGTCACTCATCATAGTACTGCTTTCTCCCAAGCATGTTTAACTGAAGAGTTCTCATGGGATCTAGTATGCTTGTGTGGTTGCCCCCGCTGGAGATTTGCTGCAAATTATGCTATGTGGAAACTGTTCGTACCACGGTAAGGCTTTGAAATAGCAAAATAGGAGATTTGTGTCCCGCTAGACGCATCTCATCCGACGACGCCCCACGAGATCTTTTCAATCGGGTCATAATGTTGAACCATCGACGCGCGTGAAGTTTTTTCCCTCCGTAGCCCACATGAGACGCATGGATTAGCCTAGTGGGCCCCACGGCTCATGTTTTTCAATTCGAGGCATCCCATCGATGACATTTTCAGAGTCAATCATTGTTCTATGGCATCAATGGTAAAATAAACTAAAAATAAAAGGAAATAAAATGGGTGGCATCAATAGATGGTTCAACACGGCGACTTTCCAGGAGGTTTCCCATAATAGTACTGTTCTCGCCCAAGCATGCTTAACTGAAGAGTTCTCATGTGATCTGGTGTGGTCGAGCTCGTTGGAGATTTGCCGCAAATTATGCTCATGCGGAACTCATCTGTGCTGTAGTAAGGCTTGAAAGTCGAACGGAGATACGTCCCGCCAGATGCCCTGAACATCTCCACGATCAAGCCCGCGGAAGATCTTTCCGAATTGGGGTCATATTGGTGACTCGAAAGATCGTGCGTGAATTTTTGAAAAATTTCGTGTCGCCTCCACACAAGACGTGTGAATCAGCCATGTGGGCCCCACGAATTGTGTTTTTCAGTACGAGGCATCCTATTAACGACATTTTCGAGTCGACCGGCCGAAGTCAATCCAAAATAAAAAAAAAGAAATAAAATAAAATGTATCAACAGATGGTTCAACACGACAACTTCCCAGGAGGTCACCCATCGCCCAAGCCACGCTTAATCAAGAATTTCATAGATCTGGTATGTTTGCGGTCGCACTACCGGAGACTTTCTCGCGAAATTATGCTCATGTGGAACCCTTCCATGCTTCGGTAAGGCTTCAAAGTAACCGAAATCGGAGATACGTGTCCCGCTAGATGCGCCTACGAGTATGGTCGCCCGCTGGAGTTTTGCCAAAAATTGTGCACATTTTGAACCCGTCTGTGCCGCGGTAAGGATTCAAAATAGTCGAAATCAAATATACGGCCCACCAGCGCGCATGCGCTCATGGGCGCATCTATGCTCTGGAGATCTTTCTAGATTGGGGTCATAACATGAATCGACGCGCGGAAGTTATACACCCGATTTCATGGACGGCGGATCACCTGGGGCCGGGTCATGTTTGTTAGTTCGAGGCATCCCATCGATGATGTTTTCGGAGTCGATTGTCGAGTTCTTCGGCGTCAACGATAAAATAAAATAAAAATAAAAGGAAATATAATGGCGACATCACAGATTGTTTAACACAACGACTTCCCAAGAGATCACCCATCATAGTATTGCTCTCACCCAAGCACGCTTAACTGAAGAGTTCTCATAGGATCTGATGTGCTTGTGCGGTCGCTCCCTAGAGACTTTTCGCAAATTGTGCGGCGCGACCCCGCCCGTCTCTAATGCTTCAAAGTAACCAAATCGAGATACGGTCCCCGCCGAGCGCCTATGTGGTCGCGCTCACCGAGTTTTGCCGAAAATTATGTAGATTCGAAACTCGTCTGTGCCGTGGTAAGGATTCAAAATAGTCAAAATCGAATATACGAGTCCCGCCAGATGCGTTTGTGGCTCATCTATGCGTCATGCGCCCCATGGAGATCTTTCCGGATTGGGGTCATAATGGTGAATCGAATGATCGTGCGCGAAGTTATGACGATTTCCTTGGGGACTCCGCACGAGATGCACGGATCAATCGCGTGGGCCCCATGGGTCATGTTTGTCAGTCCGAGGCATCCCATTGATGATGTTTTCGAAGTCGATTGCCGAGTTCTCTGTCGTCAACGATAAAATAAAATAAAAATAAAAGGAAATATAATGGCGACATCAACAGATGGTTTAACACGATGACTTCCCAAGAGGTTGCCGATCATAGTACTGCTCTCACACAAGCACGCTTAACTGAAGAGTTCTCATGTGATCTGGTGTGCTTGTGCGGTCATGCTCACTGGAGATTTTCCACAAATTATGCTCATGCGTAACTCGTCCACGTCGCGGTAAGGCTTCGAACTACTCAAAATCGGAGATACGGGTCCCTCCAGATGCGCCCGCAGCACATCTGCGTGTCGTGCGCCCCGTGGAGATCTTTTTGAATTGGGGTCATATTGGCGAATCGAAAGATTGTGCATGAATTTATGGCAATTTCCATGTGGCCTCCACACGAGACGTGCGAATCAGCAACGTGGGCCGCATGGCTCATGTTTTTCAGTCTGAGGCATCCCATCAATGACATTTTCGGAGTCCATCGTCGAGTTCTCTGGCGTCAACGGTAAAATAAAATAAAAAAGGAAATAAAATGGGCGACATTAATATATGGTTCAACAGGATGACTTCCCAAGAGGTCACCCATCATAGTTGCATGCTTAACTGAAGAATTCTCATAGGATCTAGTGTTCTTGTGCGGTCGTTCCCGCTAGAGACTTTTCATAAATTGTGCTCATGCGGAACTCGTCCGTGCCTTAATAAGGCTTTGAACTAGCCAAAATTGGAGACACGTGTCCTACCAGATGCACCTGTTGGTCATCTGTGTGTCATGCACACCGCGAAGATCTTTCCAAATTGGGATATAGTGGCAAACGCATAAAACGCGGCGGCAATTTCGCGCCACACAAGACGCAGATTAGTCGGGGCCTCTACCACTGTTTTTTTCAATCTGAGGTATCCCATCCACAAAATTTTTGGAGTCAATTGCCGAGTACTCCAACGTCAACGTTAAAATAAAATAAAAATAAAAAGAAATAAAATGAGCGACATCAATAAATGATTCAACACGATGACTTCCCAAGAAGTCTCTCATCATAGTACTGCTATCGCCCAAGCACACTTAACTGAAGAGTTCTCATGAGATTTTGTGGGCTGGTGCGGTCGCGCCCCTTAGAGATTTGCCGCAAATTGAGCCATTCTAACCCGCGGGTAAGGCGGTTCAAAAATAACGTAAATCGAGATACGAGTCCCGCTAGATGCACTTTAAGACATATATACACAAAGCATGGAGATCTTTCCGATTGGGGTAATCGAAATCGACGATCATGCACGGGTTATGGCGATTTCTGACCGCGACGAGATGCACGGATCAGTCGCGTGGGCCCCATGGGGCATGTTTGTCAGTCCGAGGCATCCCACCGACGATGTTTTTAGAGTCGATTGCTGAGTTCTCCTGCGTCAACGATAAAATAAAATAAAAATAAAAGGAAATATAATGGTGGAATCAACATATGGTTTAACACGACGACTTCTCAAGAGGTTGCCAATCATAGTACTGCTCTAGCACAAGCACGCTTAATTGAAGAGTTCTCATGTGATCTGGTGTGCTGGTGCGATCACGCTCGCTGGAGATTTCCAGCAAAATGTGCTTATGTGGAACTCGTCTGTACCGTGGTAAGGCTTTGAACTACCCAAAATCGACATATGCCCTCCAGATGCTGTGAATACATCTCAGGCTGCAGCACTCGTGGAGATCTTTTCGATTAAATATAAATCAAAGATCGTGCATGAATTTATGGCGATTTCTATGTGGCCTCCACATGAGATGTGCTAATCAGCCACGTGGTCCCTACAGCTCATTTTTCAGTCCGAGGCATCCCATCAATGACATTTTTGAAGTCGATCATTGAGTTCTCTAGCGTCAACGGTAAAATAAAATAAAAAAAGAAATAAAATGGGTGGCATTAACAGATGGTTCAACAGGACGACTTTCCAAGAGGTCACCCATCATAGTTGCATGCTTAACTGAAGAGTTATGGTAGGATCTGGTGTCCTTGTGCGGTTGTTCCCGCTAGAGAATTTTCACAAATTGTGCTCATGCGGAACCCATCCGTGCCTCGATAAGGTTTTGAACTAGCCAAAATCGGAGACACGTGTCCTACTAGATGTGCTTGCTGGTCATCTGTGTGTCATGCGCACCGTGAAGATCTTTCCAAATTGGGATCGAGTATAACCGATGAATGAATGTGCGCAGTTATGACAATTTTCATTCCACATGAAAGTGCAGCCAGCCGTGGTTTTTCTCACCGGTATCCCATCCATGACATTTTCAAAGTCAATCGCTGAGTACTCTGACGTCGACATTAAAATAAAATAAAAATAAAATAAATAAAATAGGTAACATCAATAAATGATTCAACATGATGAATTCCCATGAAGTCTCCCATCATAGTACTGTTGTCGCCCAAGCACACTTAATTGAAGAGTTCTCATGGGATCTGGTGGGCTGGTGCGGTCGCACCCGCTGGAGATTTGTCGTAAATTGAGCTCATTCGGAGCCCGTTCGTGTTGCGGGATATGAGTCCCGCTAGATGCGCTTTTAGCACATATAGGTGCGGTGCGCCCTACGGAGATCTTTCTGGATTGGGGTCATAATATCGAATCGGACGATTGTGCACGAAGTTATGGCTATTTATGTGCGGCCTCAACATGAGATGAGCGGACTAGTCCCGTGGGCCCCATGGCTTGTATTTTTTAGTTTGAGGCATCCCATCTATAACATTTTTGGAGTTGATCACCGAGTTCTCCGGCGTCAATGATAAATTAAAATTAAAATTAAAATAAAAGGAAATAAAATGGGCAGCATCAACAGATGGTTCAACACAACCACTTCCCAGGAGGTCACCCATCATAGTACTGCTCTCACCAAAACACGCTTAATTGAAGAGTTCTCATAAGATTCCGTATGTCAAAAGGCGCCCCATGAGACTTTTTTTCAAAATTATGTTCATGCCCAGATGCACTGCACTCATCCGGCGCCACTCCAAATAACATCTTTCCGGATTGGGGTCATAATGGCGAATCGAACGAAGTTATGGCAATTTTGTAATGCCCACACGACGCGCAGTGATCAGTCGGACCCCCACTCGCATTTTTCGCCTCGAGGTATCCCATCCATGACATTTTTGGAGTCAATCGTCGAGTACTCTGACGTCAACATTAAAATAAATTAAAAATAAAAATAAATAAAATGGGCGACATCAATAAATGATTTTACACGATGACTTCCTAAGAAGTCTCCCATCATAGTACTGCTATCACATAAGCACACTTAACTGAAGAGTTCTCATGGGATCTGGTGGGCTGGTGCGGTCGCACCCACTGGAGCTTTGGCACAAATTGAGCTCATCCGGAACCCGTCCGTGTTGCAATAAGGCTTCCAAATAGCTGAAATGGAGATGTGCTTTTAAGACAACTACGCTGCAGGCGCCTGCAGAGATCTTTCCAGATTAAGGTCATAATGTCGAATCGGACGATCGTGCACGAAGTTATAGCTATTTATGTGCAACCTCAAGACGAGATGCATGAATCAGCCCCGTGGGCCCCACGGCTTGTATTTTTTAGTTCGAGGCATCCCATCTATAACATTTTTGGAGTTGATCGCCGAGTTCTCCGCATCAATGATAAATTAAAATAGAAAAATAAGAAAATAAAATGGGTGGCATCAAGAGATGGTTCAACACGATGACTTCCCAGGAGGTCACCATCATAGTACTGCTCTCGCCCAAGCTCGCTTAACTGAAGAGTTCTTATGGGATCTGGTGTGTTAATGCGGTCGCTCCCGCTGGAGATTTGCCATAAATTATGCTCATCCTGAACCCATCCTTACCACGATAAGGATTCACAATAGTCAAAATCAGATATACGTCCCACCGAGCGCGCAGTCATCTCAAGATCGTATGCCTACGAGATCTTTCCGGATTGGGGTCATAATGGCGAATCGGATGATCGTGCATGAAGTTATGGTGATTTCCTTGCGGCCTTTGCACGAGATGCGGATCAGCCGCATGGGCCCAATGGGTCATGTTTTTCAATTTGAGACATCCCATCAGTGACGTTTTCGGAGTCGATTGCTGAGTTCTCCGGCATCTATGGTAAAATAAAATAAAAATAAAAGGAAATAAAAAGGGCGGCATCAACAGATGGTTCAACTTGGCGATTTCCTAGGAGGTCTCCCATCATAGTACTACTCTCGGCCAAACATGTGTAACTGAAGAGTTCTCATGTGATCTGGTTTGCTGGTGTGGTCGCGCCCGCTGAAAATTTTCCGCAAATTGTGCTCATGCGGAACCCGTCTGTGTCGTAGAAAGGTTTCAAACTAGCTGAAATCATAGATACGGGTCCCGCCAAATGCGCCTTTGGCCATCTACGAGTAGTGCGCCCTGTGAAAATCTTTCTGAATTGGGGTCATAATGGAGAATCGGATGATCGTGCACAAACTTATGGCGATCTTCGTGGGCCTCCGACGAAGCCGTGGATCGCCTCGGGCCTGGGGCTCATGTTTTTTAGTTAGAGGCATCCGATTGATGACATTTTTGAAGTCGATCATCGAGTTCTCCTTCGTCAATGGTAAAATAAAATAAAATAAAATAAAAATAAAAGTAAATAAAATTGCCGGCATCAACATATGGTTGAACATGACTTCCCAGGAGGTCACCCACCATAATACTGCTCTCGCCCAAACACGCTTAACAGAAGAATTCTCATGTGATCTAGTATGCTTGTGTGGTCACGCCCGCTAGAGATTTTCCATAAATTGTGCTCATGCGGAACTCGTACGTGTCGCGTTAAGGCTTCGAATAACCGATATCGGAGATACGGGTCCCACTAGATGTGCCCTTGACACATCTACGTGTTGTGCGCCCCGAGGAGATCTCTCTGGATTGGGGTCATAATGGCAAATCGGATGATTGTGTGTGACGTTTTGATGATTTCTGTACGGCCTCCCGACGATATGCGCAGAACTATCGTGCGGGCCCCACGGCTCGAGTTTTTCACTCCGAGGCATCCCATCAAGGACATTTTTGGAAGATCGTCAAGTTCTCCAGTGTCAGCGATAAAATAAAATAAAAATAAAAATAAATAAAATGGGCGGCATCAATAGATGGTTCAACACGACGACTTCCCAGGAGGTCATCCATCATAGTACTGTTCTCACCCAAGCTCGCTTAACTGAATAGTTCTCATGGGAACTTGTGTGCTAGTGTGGTCACACCTGCTAGAGATTTACGACAAATTATGCTCATGTGGAACTCGTACGTGCTGCGATAAGGCTTCTAAATAGCCAAAATCAGAGATACAGGTTTCGTTAGATGCTCCTGCAGCTCATCTGTTCGTCGTGCACCCCACAGAGATCTTTCCGGATTGGGGTCATAATGGCGAATCAGATGATTATGCACAACGTTATGATGATTTCCGTGCAGGCTTCACACGACGCGGTAGATTAGTGTGGGCCGGGCGGGTTTTTCTCCGGCATCCCATATAATGATATTTTTGAGTCGACGCCGAAGTTCTCCAAAGATCAACGATAAATTAAAATAAAAATAATAGAAAAAAAAGGTTGACATCAATAGATAGTTCAACATGAGCACTTCCCAGGAGGTCACTCATCATAGTACTGCTCTTACTGAAGCACGCTTAATTGAATAGGTCTCATAGGATCTGGTGTGCTGGTGCGGTCACTACTACAGGAGACTTTTTGCAATTTGTGCTCACGAGAAACCCATCTGTGCAGAGATAAGGCTTCAAACTAGCCGAAATCGAAGATAAGTGTCCCCCCAGATGCGCCTGCAGCTCATTTACGTATCGTGCACCGCGTGGAGATCTTTCCAGATTGGGGTCATAATGGCGAATCGGAAGATCGTGCGCAAAGTTATGGTGATTTCCATATGGCCTCCACACGAGATGCGCAGATCAGCCTAGTGAGCCCCACGGGTCATGTTTTTGAGTCTGAGGCATCCCATCGATGACATTTTCTGAGTCGATTGCCGAGTTCTTCGGCGTTATTGGTAAAATAAAATAAAATAAAAGGACATAAAATGGTGTCATCAACAGATGGTTTAACACGACGACTTCCCAAGAGGTCACTCATCAAGATCGCTCTCCCAAGCATGCTTAATAAGAGTTCTCATGGACTGTATGCTTGTTGCCCTCACTGAGATTTGCTGCAAATTATGCTATGTGAAAACCGTTTGTGCCACAGTAAGGCTTTGAAATAGCAAAATAAGAGATTTGTGTCCCGCTAGATGTGCTTGGGGCTCATCTGTACGATGTGCATCCCATGGAGATCTTTCCGAATTGGGGTCATAATGGTGAATCGGACGATCGTGCGTGAAGTTATTTCTCGCCTCCACTCAGATACACATGGATTAGCTCACATGCTCATTGAGGCATCCCAATGATGATTTTTCGTCAATCATCGTTCTCAAAATGGTAAAATAAAAAAAAAATAAAAAAGGAAATAAAATAGATAACAAGATGACCAGATCAAAGAGGTTTCCAACATATGACGCTCAAGAGTTCTCGTGTGTGGTTGCACCTGAGATTTGCAGAATTAATCGCGGAACTCGCTCGGTTGGTAAGGCTTCAACAGCAACGGAGATACGGTCCCGCCAGATGCGCTCAAAAGACACCGCACCCCTGGAGATCTTTTTAAATTGGGGTCATATTGTTGAATCGACGATGGAAAATTTATCGATCCACAAGATGTGAATCACCATGGGCCCCATAGATTGTGTTTTTGAGTACGAGGCATCCTATTAACGACGCGAGTCGATCGCCGAAGTTCTCCAAAGATCGCGATAAAATAAAAAGAAAATAAAATAAATCATGGTTCAACAACGACTTCCCAAGAGGTCACCATCATGATTGCTCTCAAGCACGCTTAATCAAGAGTTCTCATAGGATCTGCGTGGCGCACCCGCTGGAGATTTGCCACAACCGAGCTCATCCGAACCCGCCGCAAGGCTTCGAAATAGTCGAAATCGGAGATACGAGTCTCGCTATATGCGACATATAATGCGCGCCTGCAGATCTTTTGGATTGGGGTCATAATGTAATCGATGATCGCGAAGTTATGGCGATTTCTGCGGACTCGCAGACGAGATGTGAACGATGGGTCATGTTTGTCAGTCCGAGGCATCCCATCGATGACATTTTCGGAGTATATTGTTCAGTTCTCTGGCATCAATGATAAAATAAAATAAAAATAAAAAGGAAATATAATGGCGGCATCAACAGATGGTTTAACACGACGACTTTCCAAGAGGTTGTCGATCATAGTACTGCTCTCCCACAAGCACGCTTAACTGAAGAGTTCTCATGTGATCTGGTGTGCTGGTGCGGTCACGCTCACTGGAGATTTTCCGCAAATTGTGCTCATGCAAAACTCGTCAGCGGGTAACTGAACCCAAAATCGAGATATGGGTCCCCAGCGCTCGACATCGGCAAGGCCGTGCACCCGTGAGATCTTTTCGATATATTGGTGAATTGGAAGATCATGCATGAATTTATGGTGATTTCCATGTGGCCTCCACACGAGACATGCGAATCAGGCATGTGGGCCCCACAGCTCATGTTTTTCAGTCTGAGGCATCCCATCAATGACATTTTTAGAGTCGATTATCGAGTTCTCTGGTGTCAACGGTAAAATAAAATAAAAAAAGGAAATATAATGGGCGGCATTAATAGATGGTTCAATAGGATGACTTCCTAAGAGGTCACCCATCATAGTTGCACGCTTAACTGAAGAGTTATCATAGATCTGTCCTTGTGCGTTCGCTAGAGACTTTTCGAAATTATGCTCGCGAACCCTCGGCTCGATAAGGCTTTGAACTAGCCAAAATCGGAGACATGTGTCCAGTGCTCGTGGTCATATGTGCGCGCTAAGATCTTTCCAGATTGGGATCATAGTGGCTAATCGGACGAATGTGCATGAAGTTATGGCAATTTTCGTACGGCCTCCACACGAGACGTGCAGATCAGATGCATGGGCCTCACAACTCGTGTTTTTCAGTCCGAGGTCTCCCATCCATGACATTTTTGAAGTCAATCGCCGAGTACTCCGACGTCAACATTAAAATAAAATAAAAATAAAAATAAATAAAATGGGCGACATCAATAAATGATTCAACGTGATGACTTCCCACTAAGTCTCCCATCATAGTACTGCTGTCACCCAAGCACACTTAATTGAAGAGTTCTCATGGGATCTGGTGGGCTAGTGCGGTCGCCCCCGCTAGAGATTTGTCACAAATTGAGCTCATTCAGCCCGCCCGTCTGTAAGGTTTCAAAATAAACGGAGATAATCGATCTGATAGATACACTTTAGCACATACACGCGGTGCCCCGCGAGATCTTTCTGTATTGGGGTTATAATGTCGAATCCGATGATCGTGCATGAAGTTATGGCTATTTATGTGCGTCCTCAACACGAGACTCATGGATTAGCCGCTGAGCTCCACGGCATGTATTTTTAGTTCGAGGCATCCCATCTATAACATTTTTGGAGTTGATCATCGAGTTCTCTAGTGTCAATGGTAAAATAAAATAAAAATAAAAGGAAATAAAATGGGTGGCATCAACAGATGGTTCAACACGATAATTTCCTAGGAGGTCACCTATCGTAGTACTGCTCTCACCCAAGCATGCTTAACTGAAGAGTTCTCATATGATCTGCTGTGCTTGTGCGGTCGCACCCGCCGGAGATTTGCCGCAAATTGTGCTCATGCGAAACCCGTTGGTGCCACGATAAGGCTTCGAAATATCCAAAATCGGAGATACAAGTCCCATTAGATGCGCCTTTGGCACATGTACACGTCGTGTGCCTCGCGGAGATCTTTTTGGATTGGGGTCATAATGGAGAATCAGATGATCATGCGTGAAGTTATGGTGATTTACATGCGCACGAGATATGGATCGCTGGACACCATTTTTTTCGTTTGAGGCATCCTTTCTATACATTTTATAGATCGCCGAAGTTCTCGGCCAAAATAAAATAAATAAAATAAAAGAATATAAAATGGGCATCAATAGATGGTTTAACATGACGACTTCCGTGAGGTCACCCACATACCGCTCACAATTACGTTTAATTGAAGAGTTCTCAGGATCCGGTGTTGCCCCGGAGACTTTCCGTAAATTCAAGACCCGCCCGCGAAGGCTTTGAACTATGAACGGAGATATGTGTCCCGCAAGATGCTCGCAGCATCTAGCGTCTCAGGAGATCTTTCTAGATTGGGTCATAATGGTGAATGACCGATGCGTGAAGCGATTTCGTGGCCTCCACAAGACACATGGATTAGTTGAGTGGACCCCACGACTCGTGTTTTTCAGTCCCAGGCATCCCATCGATGACATTTTTGGAGTCGATCTCCGAGTTCTCTGGCATCAATGGTAAAATAAGATAAAAATAAAAGGAAATAAAATGTGCGACATCAACAGATAGTTTAACACGACAACTTCCTAGGATGCACCTGCAACTCATCTACGTGTCGTGCGCCCTACGGAGATCTTTCTAGAATGGGGTCATAATGGTGAATTGGACGATCGTGTGTGAAGCTATGGTGATTTCCATGTGGCCTCCACACGAGACATGTGGATTAGTTGAGTGGACCCCATGGCTCATGTTTTTCAGTCCGAGGCATCCCATCAATGACATTTTTGGAGTCGATCTCCGAGTTCTCCAGCGTAAACGGTAAAATAAAATAAAAATAAAAGGAAACACAATGTGCGACATCAACAGATAGTTTAACACAATAACTTCTCAGAATATCACCCATCATAATACCGCTCTTTCCCAAGCACGCTTAACTGAGTTCTCATGGGATCTAGTGTACTGGTGCGGTCGGGCCCGCTGGAGATTTGCCGCAAATTGTGCTCAAACAGAACCCGTCCGTGCCGAGGTAAGGATTCTAAATAGCCAAAATCAGAGATATGAATCCTGCTAGATGCGACAGCCAATGCATGTATTGCGAGATCTTTTGGATTGGGGTCATAATGGAGAATCGGATGATCGTGCACAAAGTTATAGCGATTTTTGTGCAGCCTTCACATGAGACATGTGGATCAGCCGCGTGGTCCCCACGGCTCATGTTTTTCAATCTGAGACATCCCATCTATAACACTTTCAGAGTCAATCGTCGAGTTCTCTAGCATCAATGATAAAATAAAATAAAAATAAAAGGAAATAAAATGGGCGGCATCAACAGATGGTTCAACACGATGAATTCCTAGGAGATCACCCATCACAGTACTGCTCTCACCCATGCTCGCTTAACTAAATAGTTCTCATGGGATCTGGTGTGCAGGTGTAGTCACGCCCGCTAGAGATTTGCCATAAATTATGCTCCGCGAAAACCCGTGATGCTGCAAGGCTTTAAAATAGCCAAAATTGGAGATACATGTCGCCAAATGCTTGGCTCATCCGCTGCGGCGCCATGGATCATCTCGTCATGCCATGCGAGATCTTTCCATATTTCATAATGGAGAATCGGATGATCGTGAAGTTATGTCGATTTTCGACGACGCCGCGATGCCCGACGCCCGCATGGATTGTGTTTTTCACCAGGCATCTCATCTACAATGTTTTGAGTCGATCAAGTTCAGTCAGATAAAATAAAATAGAAATAAAAGGAAATAAAATGGGTGGCATCAATAGATGGTTCAACACGACGACTTCCCAAAAGGTCACCCATCATAGTATTGTTATCGCGCAAGCTCGCATAACTGAAGAGTCTCATGGGGTCTGGTGTGCTGGAGTGGTCGCTTCCACTGGAGTTTTACCATAAATGGTGCTCATCCGGAACCCGTCCGTGCCGCGGTAAGGAATCAAAATAGCCGAAATCGGATATACGGGTCCCGCAAGATGCACTGACATCAAGTCGCGGCACCCCGGAGATCTTTCTGAGGTCATAATGGTAAATGACGATCGCGGCGAAGTTATGGAAATTTCATGGCCTCCACACGATGCGACGCTGTACACCATGGGTTGTGTTTTTAAGTTCGAGGCATGCCATCAATGACATTTTCGGAGTCAATCGCCGAGTTCTCCGACGTCAATGATAAAATAAAATTAAAATAAAATGAAATAAAATGGGTGGCATCAACAGATGGTTCAAACCGACTTCCTAGGTCACCCATCATAATCTCACTGCACGCTTAATTGAAGATTTCATGTGATTTGGTTTCGTGGCGCCAGGAGATTTGTCAAAATTGCTCATGCGGAACCCGCCGTAGAAAGCCTTCGAAATAGCTGAAATCAAAGATACGGGTCCAGCAAGATGCTTTAACCATCTACGAGTAGTGCACCCCGCAGAGATCTTTCTAGATTGGGGACAAAATGGCGAATCGGATGATCGTGCACGAAGTTATGGCGATTTCCATGTGGCTCTGATGATGCGCGCATCGGAGCCCCACGCGTGTTTTTCGCCGAGGCATCCCATCGATGATATTTTGAGTCGATCGCCGAAGTTCGCCAATGGTAAAATAAAATAAAAATAAAAGTAAATAAAATTGGTGGCATCAATATATGGTTCAACATAACGACTTCCCGGGAGGTCACCCATCATAGTACTGCTCTCGCCTAAACACGCTTAACTGAGGAGTTCTCATGTGATCTGGTGTGCTAGTGCGATCGTGATCGCTAGAGATTTGCCATAAATTGTGCTCATGCAGAACCCATACATGCCGCGGGCTTCAAAGGACGGAGAAATGGGTTCCATCGCATACATGGCATCGCGCCACATGGAGATCTTTCTGGATTGGAGTCCTAATGGAGAATCAGATGATCGTGAGCGACATTATGATGATTTTCGTGCGACCTCCCCAAGGGATGCGCGGATCAGCCATGTGGGCCCCACGGCTCATGTTTTTAAGTACGAGGCATCATATCAATGGTGTTTTTGGAGTCGATCGTCGTGTTCTCCGGCGTCAACGATAAAATAAAATAAAAATAAAAGTAAAAAAATTGGCAGCATCAACAAGTTGTTCAACACAACGACTTCCCAGGAGGTCATCAATCATAAGATCGCTCACCCAAGCTCGCTTAATCAATAGTTCTCATGGGATTGTGTGTGCGGTGTGCCACCGGAGATTTATTACAAATTATGCTAATGCGAAACCCGTACGTGCCACGGTAAAGCTTTGAAATAGCCAAAATCGGAGATCCGGGTTTCTCCAGATGCACCTGCAGCTCATCTGCTCTTCGTGCGCCCCGCAAAGATCTTTTCGGATTGGGCTCAAAATGGAGAATCGGAAGATCATGCGCGAAGTGATGTTGATTTTCGTGCGGCCTTCACACGAGACACGCGGATCAGCCGCGTGGGCCACATTGGTCGTGTTTTTCAGTCCGAGGTTCCTATCAACAATGTTTTTGGAGTCAATCGCCGAGTTGTATGGCGTCAACTTTAAAATAAAATACAAATAAAAGGAAATAAAATGGGCGGCATCAATAGATGGTTCAACACAATGACTTTCCAGGAGGTCGCCCATCATAAGATCGCTCGCAAGCACGCTTAACTAAAGAGTTCATGGGATGGTGTGCGTGCGCCGCGCTACCGGAGCTTGGCCAAATTATGCTACGAATGCTTCAAAACCAAAATCGGAGATACGCCAGCTAGCTGCGGCTCATCTACGCGTCGTGGCCCCGCAGAGATCTTTTCGATTGTAATAATGGCTAATCAAATGATCGTATGAAGTTATGGTGATTTCATTCGCATGAGATGATGCATCTGGAGCCATAGCTCATATTTTTCAGTTCGAGGCATACCATCAATGACATTTTTGAAGTCGATCATCGAGTTCTCCAGCCTAAACGGTAAAATAAAATAAAAATAAAAGGAAATAAAATGGGCGGTTTTAACAGATTGTTCAACACGACGACTTCCCAGGAAGTCACCCATCACAGTACTGCTCTCGTCGAAGCACGCTTAACTGAAGAGTTCTCATGTGATCTAGTGTGTTGGTGCGGTTGCACGGGCTAGAGATTTGCCGCAAATTATGCTCATGCGGAACTCGTTCGTGCCACGATAAGGCTTCAAAATAGCCGAAATCGACGATACGAGTCCTGTTAGATGTGCTTTTGGCACATATACACGTCATGCACTCCGCAGAGATCTTTCGAGATTGGGGTCATAATGGCAAATCGGACGATCGAGCACGAAGTTAGGGCTATTTACGTGCGACCTCGACACGAGATGCGTGGATCAGCCGCGTGGGCTCCACGACTTGTATTTTTTAGTTCGATGCATCCCATCTATAACATTTTTGGAGTCGATCGTCGAAGTCCAACGATAAATTAAAATAAAAATAAAAGGAAATAAAATAGGAGATGGTTAAACACGACTACTTCCTGTGAGGTCACCCATAAGTATTGCTCTCACCAAGCATGCTTAATTGAAGAGTTCTCATGGATCTGTGGTCATTTTTGCAAATTGTGCTCATGCGGAACCCATCCGTGCAGCGGTAAGGCTTCGAACTAGCCAAAATCGGAGATACGTGTCCCACCAGATGCACTTGCAGCTCATCTGCACGTCATGTGTCCCGCGAAGATCTTTCTAGATTGGGGTCATAATAGAAAATTGAAAGATCATGCGTGAAGTTATGGTGATTTTCGTGTGTCCTCCACACGAGACGCGGATCAGCCTAGTGGGCCCTAATGGTCGATTTTTTTAGTCCGAGGCCATCCCATCTACAATTTCTCAGTCGATTGTCGCATCGAAGGCCAATGGTAAAATAAAATAAAAATAAAAGGAAATAAAATGATGGCATCAACAGATGGTTTAACATGACGACTTCCCAAGAGGTCACCTATCATAAGATCGCTTCCCGCCCAAAGACACTTAATCGAAGAGTTCTCATGGGATTAGTACTTGTGGGGTCACCGGAGAGATTTGCTGCAAATCATGCTATGTGGAACCTATCCGTGTCACGGTAAGGCTTCAAAATAGCCAAAATCTGAGACACGTGTCCCGCTAAATGGGCATGCGGCTCATCTGCACGATGTACGTCCCACGGAGATATTTGAGGATTTGGGTCATAATGGTGAATCGGACGATCGTGTGTGAAGTTATGTCGATTCTCATGCAACCTCCACACGAGATGCGCAGATCAGCGTAGTGGGCCCCATGACTCATATTTTTTAGTCTGAGGCATCCCATCAATGATGTTTTCGGAGTCGATCGCTTAGTTCTCTGGCATCAACGGTAAAATAAAATAAAAATAAATGGAAATAAAATGGGCGACATCAACAGATGGTTCAACACGACAACTTCCCAGGATAACCTCGCCCAAGCACGCTTAATTGAAGAGTTCTTATGTGATCTGGTGTGTTGGTGCGGTCACGCCCGTTGGAGATTTTCTGTAAATTGTGCTCATGCGGAACTCGTTCGTGCCGCGGTAAGGCTTCAAACTAGCCAAAATTAGAGGTACGGGTACCTCCAGATGCGCCTATAGCACATCTTCGCATCGTGCGCCCCATGGAGATCTTTCCGGATTTGGGTCATGTTGGCAAATCGGAAGATCGTGTGTGAATTTATGGAGATATCCGTGTGGCCTCAACACGAGACGTGCGAATCAGCCACGTGGGTCCCACGGCTTATGTTTTTCAGTCTGAGGCATCCCAACAATGACATTTTTGGAGTCGATCGTCGAGTTCTCCAGTGTCAATGGTAAAATAAAATTTTAAAAAGGAAATAAAATGGGTGGCATCAACAGATGGTTCAACACGCCGACTTCCCAAGAGGTCACCCATCAAAGTACTTCTCTTCGCCCAAGCACGCTTAACAGAAGAGTTCTCATAGGATCTAGTGTGCTGATGTAGTCGTTTTCCCCACAGCTCGTATTTTTTAGTCCTAGGCATCCCATTGACGACTGAGTCGATCATCGAGTTCTCCGGCGTCAATGGTAAAATAAAATAAAAATAAATGGAAATAAAATAGGCAACCTCAACAAATGGTTCAACGCGATGACTTTCTAAGAGGTCACCCATCATAGTACTGCTCTCACCCAAGCACGCTTAATAGAAGTGTTCTCATGTGATCTGGTGTGCTGGTAAGGTCATGCTCGCTGGAGATTTGCCGCATATTGTGCGCATGAGAAACCCGTGCATGCCGCAGTAAGGCTTCGAAATAGCCAAAACTGGAGATACGAGTCCTGCTAGATGCCCTTGTTGCTCATCTGCTCATCGTGCGCCCCGCGGAGATCTTTCTGGATTGGGGTCATATTGGCGAATCGGACGATCGTGCACGAAGTATTGGCAATTTTCGTGCAGCCTCCGCATGAGATGCACGGATCAGCCACATGGGCCTAACGAGTCGTGTTTTTCAGTCCGAGGCATCCCATCGATGACATTTTCAAAATCAATCGCCGTGTTCTCCATCTTCAATGGTAGAATAAAATAAAACTAAAAGAAAATAAAATGGGAGGCTTCAACAGATGGTTCAACACGATGACTTCCTGAGGTCGCCATCATAAGATCGCTTCGCCAAGCACGCTTAACTGAAGAGTTCTCATGTGATCTGGAGTGCAGTTGTCGTCGCGCACGTTGGAGATTTGCTACAAATTGTGCTCACGCGGAACCAGTACGAGCCGCGGTAAGGCATCGAATTAGCCGAAATCAGTGATATGGGTCCCGCTAGATGTGCCTTTGGCACATCTGTGCGTCATGCGCCCTGCGGAGATCTTTCCGGATTAGGGTCATAATGGCGAATCAGACGATCGTCCGTGAAGTTATGGGGATTTCCATCCGGGCTCCACATGAGATGCACGGATCAGTCGCGTTGGCCCCGCGTCTTGTCTTTTTCACTCCGAGGCATCCCATCAACGATGGTTTCGTAGTCGATCGCCGAGTTCTCCGGCATCAACGATAAAATAAAATAAAAATAAGAAGAAGTAAAATGGGCAACATCAATAGATGGTTCAATGCGACGACTTCCCGAGATCACCGATCATAGTGATGCTCTCGCCCAAGCATGCTTAACTAAAGTGTTCTCATGGGATCTGGTGTGTAGGTGTGGTCATGCCCGCTGCCGCAAATTGTGCTCATGCGGAACCCGTATGTGGCACGATATGGCTTCAAAATATTTGAAATCAGAGAAACGAGTTCTGCTAGATGCACTTTGGCACATCTTCGCATCGTGCGTTCCACGGAGATCTTTTTGGATTGGTGTCATAATGACAAAGCACGATCGCAGCGGTTATGGTGATTTTCGCCCTACCGCATGAGACGTGGATCATGCGGCCCCAAGGCTCGTGTTTTTCCATCCGAAGCATCCCATTGATGATGGTTTCAGAGTCGATCGTCGAGTTCTTTAGCGTCAACAGTAAAATAAAATAAAATAAAAGTATATAAAATGGGCGGCATCAACAGATGGTTCAATGCGACGACTTCCTAGAAGATCGCCCATCATAGTACTGTTCTCGCCCAAGCACGCTTAATTGAAGAGTTCTCGTGTGATCTGGTGTGCTGGTGCGGTCGTGCCCATTAGAGATTTACCGCAAATTATGCTCATGCGAAACTCGTCTGTGCTACAGTAAGGATTCAAAATTGCCAAAATCGAGATATGGGTCCCGCCAAATGTGTCTACGACTCATCCCCTCGTCGTGCGCCCCACAGAGATGTTTCTGAATTTGGGTCATAATGGCGAATCAGACGATCGTGCGTGAAGTTATGATGATTTTTGTACAGCCTTCATACAAGAGGCGCAGATCAGCTTTGTGCGCCCCACAGCTCATGTTTTTCAGTCCGAGACATCCCATCGATGACATTTCCAGAGTCGATCTCTGACATCTGTGATGTCAACAATAAAATAAAATAAAAATAAAAGATAATCAAATGGCCGACACCAATAGATGGTTAAACACGACAACTTCCCAGGAGGTCACCCATCATAGTACTGCTCTCGCATAAGCATGCTTAATTGAAGAGTTCTTGTAGGATCTACTATGCTGGTGCGGTCATGCCTGCTAGAGATTTGCCTCAAATTGTGCTAATGCATAACTCGTCCGTGCCACGGGAAGGCTTCAAACAAGCCAAAATTGGAGATACGGGTCCCGATAGATGCGTCTGCAACATATCTGGGCATTGTGCGCCCCGCAGAGATCTTTCTGGATTGGGGTCATATTGGCGAATCAGAAGATTGTGCACGAAGTTATGGCGATTTTTGTGTGTTCTCCACAAGACACACGTGGATCAGTCACGTGGCCCCCCACGGCTCATCTTTTTCAGTCTGAGGCATCCCATTGATGACATTTTCATAGTAGATCTTCGAGTTCTCCGGCATCAATGGTAAAATAAAATAAAACTAAAAGAAAATAAATTAGGTGGCATGAACAGATGGTTCAACACGGCGACTTCCCAAGAGGTCGCCCATCATAGTACTACTCTCGCCCAAGCATGCATAACTAAAGAGTTATCATGTGATCTGGTGTGTTGTTGCGGTCGTGCACGCTGGAGATTTGCTACAAATTGTGCTCACGCAGAACCCGTCCGTGCCACGATAATGCTTTGAATTAGCCAAAATTGATGATACGGGTCCCGCCATATGTGCATTTGGCACATCTACGCGACGTGCACCCCACGGAGATCTTTTCAGATTGGGGTCATAATGGTGAATCGAACGATCGTGCGCAAAGTTATGGCAATTTCTATGCGATCATCACACGAGATGCTCGAATCAGCCGTGTTGGACCCACGGCTCGTATTTTTTAGTCTGAGGCATCCCATCAACGACGTTTAGGAGTCGATCGCTGAGTACTCCGGCATCAACAGTAAAATAAAATAAAAATAGAAACAAATAAAATGGGCGGCATTAATAGATGGTTTAACGCACCGTTGCGAGGTCACCCATCATAAGATCGCTTCTGCCGCACGCTTAACTCAAGAGTTCTCATGTGATCTAGATGTCAGGTGCGTCACCGGAGATTTTTCACATATTGTACTCATGAGAAACATGTACGTGCTGTGGTATGACTTCGAAATAGCTGAAATAGGAGATATGAGTCCCGTCAGATGCGTCTGCTACTCATATGCTCATCGTGCACCCCGCAAAGATCTTTATGGATTTGGGTCATAATGGCGAATCGGACGATCATGCGCGAAGTATTGGCGATTTTTATGCGGCATCTGCACGAGACGCACGGATTAGCTGCATGGTCCCAACGAGTTGTGTTTCTCAGTCCGAGGTATCCCATCAATGACATTTTTGAAATTGATCGCCGAGTTCTCCGACGTCAATGGTAAAATAAAACTAAAAGAAAATAAAATGAGCGACATCATTAGATGGTTCAATACGACTTCCCGTGACGCCATCATAGTATCGCTTCGCCAAGCACGCTTAACTTAAGAGTTCTCATTGATCGTGCGCCGCGCACATTGGAAATTTGTTATTAATTCGCCACGGGAACCAATACGCCGCGGTAAGGCTTCAATTAGTAAATCGTGATATGGGTCCCGCCGTGATGCCCTTGCACATCTCATGGCGGGCCCACGAGATCTTTCCGAATTGGGGTCATATTGGTGAATCGAATGATCGTCCGTGAAGTTATGGCGATTCCCGTGAGGGCTTGCAAAGACGCAGACAGCGCATTGGCCCCACGCGTGTTTTTCACCCGAGGCATCCCATCAATGATTTCATAGATTGTCGAAGTTCTCCGCATTAACGTTAAAATAAATAAAAAAAATAAAGGAAATAAAATGGGCTGCATCAAGATGGTTCAAGCGATAACTTCCCAGAGGTCACCATCATAATCGCCAAGCACGCTTAATCAAGAGTTCTCATGGGATCCGGTGCGGTCAAGCCCTTTGGAGATTTGCCGCAAATTATGCTTATGTACCAGGTGCTTCAAATAGAATAAATCGAGATACGCCAAATAGATGTGCCTTGGCACATCTACGGTCGTGACGCCCAAGGAGATCTTTCCGATTGGGTCATAATGGCAATTGACGATCAGCGGTTATGATTTTCAGCGGCCCGCATGATACTCGTGGATCAGCCGTGTGGGCCCCAAGGCTCATGTTTTTCCGTCTGAAGCATCCCATCGGTGATGGTTTCAGTGTCGATCACCGAGTTCTTTGGCATCAACACTAAAATAAATTGAAATAAAAAGAAATAAAATTGGTGGAATCAACAGATGGTTCAATGCGATGACTTCCTAGAGGTCACCCATCATAAGATCGCCTCGCCAAGCACGCTTAATCAAGAGTTCTCATGACCGGTGTGCCGGGGTCGCACCGGAGATTTATCGCAAATGCTCATGCGAACCCGTCCGTGCTACAAGTTCAAATAGCCAAAATCGAGATATGGTCCCACCATATGCCCGCGACTCATCTCCACCGTGCCCACAAGATCTTTTCAATTGGGGTCATAATGGTAATCGATCGATGTGTGAGGTTATGGTGATTTCGCGGCCTCCATACGAGATGGCGATTACGCGTGGGGCCCCACGGCTTTTTTCATGAGGCATCCCATCGATGACGCTTGAGTCGATCTAGTTCTCCATATCAATGATAAAAAATAAAATAAAAAGAAAATAAAATGTGCATCAACAGATGGTTCAACACGATGACTTCCAAGAGGTCACCCATCATAAGATACTCTCGCCAAGCACGCTTAATCAAGAGTTCTCTTTGACGGTGTGCGATCTACCACCGGAGATTTTCCTCGCAGTGCTCATGTAACTCGCCTCGCACGCGGAAGGTTTCAACAAAAAATCGAGATACGGTCCCGCTATGCGCACAGACTCGATATGAGCCTCACGAGATCTTTCTGATTGGGGTCATAATGGAGAATGGAAGATCCGGTTATGAGGATTTCGCTCTTCTCACGAGATGCGCCAATCCACGGCCCCACGACTCATCCTTTTCGCCCGAGGCATCCATCGATGACGCTTTTCAGTCGATCTCCGAAGTTCATCAACGATAAAATAAAATAAAAATAAAAAGAAATAAATTAAGCAACATGAACAGATGGTTCAACACGACGACTTCCCAAGAGGTTACCCATCATAGTATTGCTCTCGCCTAAGCATGCATAATTGAACAGATCTCATGGGATCTAGTGTGCTGGTGCGGTTGCCCCCGCAGGAAATTTTCCGTAAGTGTGATCATGCGGAACCCGCTCGCCTAAAATTAGTCAAAATCGAGACACGTCCTAGATGCCCTTCATCACATCACGCCTCGGAGATCTGATTGTCATAAATAATCGATGATCGTACAAAGTTAGGTGCCTCCACGACACACGATCACCAGGGGCCACGCGTGTTTTTAGTTCGAGGCATCCCATTGATGATGTTTTTGGAGTCGATCACTGAGTTCTCCAGCATCAATATTAAAATAAAATAAAAATAGATGGAAATAAAATAGGCGGAATCAACAGATGGTTCAACATGACGGCTTCCCAAGAGGTCATCCATCATAAGATCCCAAGCACGCTTAATCAAGAGTTCTCACGATCCGTGTGGTGCCACCCCATTGGATATTACCAAATTGGTTTGCGAAACCCCACCCCACGCTGGATTTGAAATCGCCAAATCGAGATCCGCCAGATGCATGCCATCTACGCCGCGCCTGGAGTTTTTTCCGATTGGGGTCATAATAATCTGACGGCGTGAAGTTATGGTGATTTTCGTTCGGCCTCCACACGAGATGCGCGGATCAACCGGTGCCTCGGTTTTTCAGGCATCGATGATTTTTGAGTCGATCACCGAAGTTCGCATCATGTAAAATAAAATAAAATAAAAGGAAATAAAATGGACATCAATAGATGGTTCAACATGATGAGGTCACCCATCATAGCCCCGCACGCTTAATGAAGAGTTCTCGATCCGGTGCGCCACGCACTAGAGATTATCAAATTGGCTCATCCAACCTCCGCGGTCGCGTAAGGCTTGAACTAGCCAAAATCAGATATGGCGTACCCGCACCTGCCAAGATCGCGGCCACGGAGATCTTTTCTGATTAATCATAATGGCGAGATGATCGTGCAAAGTTATGGTGATGGCGCTCTTCGATGACGCAGACGCAATCCCGCGGTCATGCCCCGGTTTCATCTCTATCCATGACATTTTGAGTCACCGAAGTTCTTCCTAAAACAAAATAAAATAAAAGAAATAAAATGGGTGGCATCAAATGGTTCAACACGACGCGCTTCCGTGAGGTCACCCATCATATATCGCCTCGCCAAAGCACGCTTAATCAAAATCGAGTGTCCCCGCCATATGCCCTTGCGCATTCCGGATCGCGCACCTAGAGATCTTTCGATTGGGGTCATAATCTAATCGAATCGCAGAATTTATGGTGATTCTGCGCGCTCCGCGAGATCACGATCCCCTATGATAATATTTTTCGCCCGAGAATCCCATCTACGATATATTTTGAGTTGATCACCGAACCCCCAACCAATAAAATAAAAATAAAAGGAAATAAAATGGGCGATCATGATGGTTCAACACGACGACTTCCAAGAGGTCACCCATCATAGTACTCTCAAGCATGCTTAAATGAAAGGTCATTTCTCATCATCTATGCATCGCCCACCGATTTGCCGCAAATTATGCTCGCGGAACCGACGCGCATCGTAAGGCTTCAAATAGTCAAAATCGGAGGTGTCATGCTGATGCGCTTTTCGCACGCCGTGAGTCCCGCTAGATATTTTCGATTCGGGTCATAATGGCGAATCTGACGATCGTGCAGTTATGATGATTTTATGGCCCACGAGATGCGATCGCACGTGGGCCCCACGGTTTTTTTCGCCCGAGGCATCCCATCGACATTTGAGTTGATCGCCGAAGTGCATCAATAAAATAAAAAAAAGGAAATAAAATACGCATCAACATGGTTCAACACGATGACTTCCCAAGAGGTCACCCATCATAAGATCGCTCGCCAAGCACGCTTAATCAAGAGTTCTCATGCCGGGCGCGTGCGCCCGCCAGAGATTTTTCACAAATTGCTCATGCAAAACCTGGCCTCATAAGGCTTCTAGCAAAATCGATATACGAGTCCGAGATGCATGCCACTCATCTACGCCGGCACCCCATGGAGATTTTTCCGATTGGGTCATAATGGCAATCATCGACGCGCGCGAAGTTATGGATTTTGTGCGGCTTCCACATCGCATGATCACCGATCCCCATGACTCATGTTTTTCAGGCATCCCATCATGACATTTTGAGTCGATCACCGATCGGTTAAATAAAATAAAAATAAAGGAAATAAAATGGCATCAACATAGATGGTTCAACATGATGACTTCCCAAGAGGTCACCCATCGCTTCCTGCTTAATCAAGATGGATGGTGTGTCGGCACCCGGAGAGATTTGTCGCAAATTATGATCATGAACCCCTGTTCCGCGAAGGCTTCAAAATAGATAATCGGAGAAACGGGTCCACCAAATGCCCCTCGCTAATCGCTTGTCGTTTCAGAGATCTTTCATAATGGAAAATCGTGACGATCATACGTTATGGTGATTTCGCCTCATGAGATGTAATGCAATCGCGCCCCACTCATGTTTTGAGTGAGGCATCCCATCTACATTTTTTCGAATCGATCATCGAAGTTCTCATCAATGATAAAATAAAATAAAATAAAAGGAAATAAAATGGGTATAATCAATATGGTTCAACACGATGACTTCCTGAGGTCACCCATCATAAGATCGCCACCCAAGCACGCTTAATCAAGAGTTCTGGATCCGGTGTTAGTGGTCACGCCGCCAGAGATTTGCCATAAATTGTGCTCATGGAACCCGTCTGCGCGATAAGGCTTTCAGCCAAGATACGAATTGAGCGATGCGCCATATGCACGCCGTGGCCACAAAGATCTTTCCTCACAATGGCAATCAATGATCGGCGAAGTTATAGCAATTTCGGCCTCCCCATGACACAGACGATCAATCGCGCCCCACTCATGTTTTTCGAGAGGCATCCCATCACAACATTTTCAAGTCGATCACCGAAGTTCTCGCCAAGGATAAAATAAAATAAAAATAAAAGAAAATAAAATGGGCGATCAATGATGGTTCAACATGACGACTTCCCAAGAGGTCACCCATCATAGTATCGCTCTCACCCAAGCACGCTTAATCAAGAGTTCTCGCGATCCGTGCAGGGTGCGCCGTGTTCGCTGGAGATTTGCCACAAATTATGCTCATAACCCGACGTTCGCGTCAAATAGCCAAAATCGGAGATACGTCCGCCAGATGCTCCGCCAGATCTGCTCATCATGCTCCGAGATCTTTTGATTGGGTCATAATGGTGAATCGATGATCATGAAGTTATGGTGATTTCGCCCGCTACACGATGGATCACCGCACCACTATTTTTTCACCGAGGCATCCCATCTACAATATTTGAGTCGATCACCGAAGTTCGCATCAACGAAATAAAATAAAATAAAATAAAAGGAAATAAAATGCGCAATCAAAAGATGGTTCAACACGACATTTCAGAGGTCACCCATCATCATCGCCACCCCAAGCATGCTTAATCAAGAGTTCTCATGGGATCCGGTCTGGTGCGGTCACTCATTGAGATTTTCTCGCAAATTGTGCTCATGGAACCCGTCGTAAGGCTTCAAATAGCAAAATCGGAGATTTGTGTCCCTCCAGATGCGTTTATGGCTCATCTGTGCGTCATACGCCACATGGAGATCTATCAGATTGGGGTCATAATGGTGAATCGAACGATCATGCACGAAGTTATAGCAATTTTCGTGTGGCCTTCCCATGACACGCTGGATACCGGCCCCATGACTCATGTTTTTCGACGAGGCATCCCATCTATGACATTTTTGAGTCGATCACCGAAGTTCTCCACGCCAAGTTTAAAATAAAATAAAATAAAAGGAAATAGATCAATGATGGTTCAACACAACTTCCAAGAGGTCACCCATCATAAGATCGCTCTCACCCCAAGCACGCTTAATAAGAGAGATTTTGGTGTGTGGTCGCCGCACCTGGAGATTTGTCATTATGCTCATGCGAACTCCGTATGCGCAGAAGGCTTCAAATAGACAATGGAGAAATGTCCCGCCGATGCCCCGCATCTGCTTCGCCGCATAGATCTTTCCGATTGGGGTCATAATGAAAAATCAAGATCGCATTAAGTTATGGTGATTTGGCCCCGCATGAGATGGATCACCTTCTACCACATGTTTTTTCAGGCATCCCATCTATGACATTTTCGATCCACCGAAGTTCTCGTGCATCAATGATAAAATAAAATAAAATAAAAGGAAATAAAATAAAGATCAATGATGGTTCAACAAGACGACTTTCAAGGAGGTCACCCATCATAGTGCTGCTCTCACCCAAGCACGCTTAATCAAGAGTTCTCAGGATCCGTGTGTGTGGTCGCACTCCCGGAGATTTGCCATAAATTATGCTCATGAACGCCCATGCATAAGGCTTCAAATAGCCAAAAATCGAGATACGGTCCCGCAGATGCGCGCACATCTACGCGCGCATGCGAGATCTTTCCTCATTGGGTCAAAATGATGAATCGAACGATCGTGTGTGAAGTTATGGGATTTCGCCTCCCCATGACACGCGATCAACCGTCCCACGCCGTGTTTTTCAATGAGGCATCCCATCGATGTTTTGGAGTCGATCACCGAAGTTCTCCGCCAAATAAAATAAAATAAAAAATAAAATAAAATAAAATGGGTGGCATCAACAGATGGTTCAACACTTTCCTGAGGTCACCCATCATAAGATTTCTCACCCAAGCACGCTTAATCAAGAGTTCTCGGATGCAGTGCGTCGCTCCGGAGATTTTCCATAAATGCTCGCGAACCCGCGCCGCAAGTAAGGCTTCCTAGCCAAAATTGAGATACGGTCCCGAGATGCGCTCATCCAGCATCACCGCTCGCGAGATCTTTCGATTGGGTCATAATGGTGAATCGATGATCATGCGGTTATGATTTCGGCACACGCAGATGCGAGGATCACCGCCCCATGGCTCATGTTTTTCAGGCATCCCATCTACAACATTTTTGAGTCGATCCGAAGTTCTCCGGCATCTGCTAAAATAAAATAAAATAAAAGGAAATAAAATGCGCATCAAAGATGGTTCAACACGACGACTTCCTGAGGTCACCCATCATAAGATCGCTCGCCAAGCACGCTTAATAAAGAGTTCTCATGGATTTGGTCTGGCGTCGCCCGCTGAGATTTGCAAATTGCCTCATGCGAACCCGCCCGCCACCGCAGTGCTTCAACTAGAAATCGGAGATACGGTCCCCAAATGCCTCGCTCATCGCTCATCATGCCCCTAGATCTTTCGATTGGTCATGAATCGACGATCGCGTGAAGTTAATTTTATGCGCCTCCACGACACGCAGATCAGCGGCCCATCATTTTTTTTCACGAGGCATCCCATCGATGTCATTTTTTCGACGCTAAGTTCTCGATCAATGGAAAAATAAAATAAAATAAAAGGAAATAAAATGGGCGCAATAAATGGTTCAACACGATGACTTCCCAAGAGGTCACCCATCATAAGATCGCTTCAAGCGCTTAATCAAGAGTTCTCATGGGTTCGTGTGTCGGTGCCACCGCCGCCGGAGATTTGCAAATTGTGCTCATGCTAACTGCATGTTGAGGTAAGGCTTCAAAATAGCAAAATCGAGATACGTCCCGCATGCCTCAAGAATCACATGCACCCCTGGAGATCTTTCCGATTGGGGTCATAATGGCAAATCGATGATCGTATGAAGTTATGGTGATTTCGCGTCACAAGAGAAATGATCAACCGTGGCCCCAATGGGTCATGTTTTTTCCGAGGCATCCCATCGATGACATTTTGAGTCGCATCAGTTCATCAATGATAAAATAAAATAAAAATAAAAGGAAATAAAATGGGTGGCATCAAGATGGTTCAATGACTTGTGAGGTCACCCATCAAGATCGCTTCTCGCCCAAGCACGCTTAACTAAAGAGTTCTCATGAGATCTGTGGTCGTGCCCACTAGAGATTTTTGTAAATTGTGCTCATGAACCCGCTGCGTTACGCAAGGCTTCAAATAGCCAACGGAGATATGGTCCGAGCGCGCTCAGTCACGCGCGTGCCCACGGAGATGTTTTGATTGGGTCACGAATCGACCATCATGAGAAGTTATGGCGATTATGCGCCTCACGACACACGGATTAGTCACGTGGGCCCCACGACTATGTTTTCACCGAGGCATCCCATCGATGACATTTTGAGTCGATCAGAAGTTCTCCGCCACGGTAAAATAAAATAAAATAAAAGGAAATAAAATGGGCGATCAACAGATGGTTCAACAATGACTTCCGAGGTCACCATCATGTTGCTCCCAAGCACGCTTAAAAGTTCTCATGTGATGGTTGGTGCGCCACCCGCTGGAGATTTCCACAAATTGTGCTCATGGAACCCGTCTGCGTAAGGCTTCAACTAGCCAAATCGGAGATACATATTCCGCCAGATGCACATGTGGCTCATCTGCATAATGCCTATGAGATCTTCGATTGGGGTCATAATGGAGAATCAACGATCATGCAAAAGTTATGGAGATTTCGTGCTCCACACGATGCGGGATCGCCAGGGCCCCATGGCTCATGTTTTTCCGAGGCATCCCATCAAACATTTTCTGAGTCGACCGAAGTATCAATGGTAAAATATAAAAAAAAATAAAATGGATGAATCAAGATGGTTCAACACGATGACTTCCCGTGAGGTCACCCATCATAAGATCGCTTCCCCAAGCACGCTTAATCAGTTCTCAAGGGATCGTGTCGTGCTGCCGCGCCAGAGATTTGTCACAAATTGTGCTCATGCTAACCCCTGCGCCGCGGTAAGGCTTCAAATAGCCAAATCGAGATACGTCCCTCGCCACGCTCATCTCACGCGCCCCGGAGATCTTTTCGATTGGGTCATAATGGTGAATGACGATCGCACGTTATGAGATTTGGGCCTCCGCAGACGCGTGATTAGCAGCCCCACTCATGTTTTACCGAGGCATCCCATCAACGACATTTTTGAGTTGATCGCCGAAGTTCTCACATCAATAAAAATAAAATAAAATAAAAAAGGAAATAAAATGGGCAATCAATAGATGGTTCAATGACTTCCCGTGAGGTCACCCATCATAGTAATGCTCGCCCAAGCACGCTTAATAAGAGTTCTCGATTGTGCCGGTGCGCCCTGAGATTTGCCACAAATTATTCTCATGCGGAACCCATCCACAAGGCTTTCAAAATCAAAATCGGAGATACGGTCCCACCCTATGCACCTGCTCATTGCCGCCGCGGCGCCCGAGTTTTTCTGATAATAATCGGACGATCGCGGCGTGAAGTTATTTTGCGCTTCATGAGATGCGATCGACGCGGGGCCCACGGCTCGTGTTTTTCGTCCGAGGCATCCATCAATGATTTTTGAGTCGCCGAAGTTCCCGCATCAACGGTAAAATAAAATAAAAATAAAAGGAAATAAAATGATCAACAGATGGTTCAACACGATGACTTCCGGAGGTCACCCATCATCATAATCTCGCTTCAAGCACGCTTAAAGAGTTCTCATGATCTCGGGCCGGTGTGGTCATGCTCACTGAGATTTGCAAATTGTGCTCATGTAACCCGCATGCTAAGGCTTCAAATAGCAAATCGGAGATATGGGTCCGCAAGATGCGCGCACATCTACGCATCGCGCCCGCGAGATCTTTCCGATTGGGTCATAATGGCAATCGACGATCGCTGAAGTTATGGCAATTTCGCGCCTCCACGACGCCGGATCGCAGCCCCACCATGTTTTTCAGAGGCATCCCATCACATTTTGAGTCGATCGCCGAAGTTCTCGCGTCAACTATAAAATAAAATAAAATAAAAGGAAATAAAATGGCATCAAGATGGTTCAACATGACTTCTCAAGAGGTCACCCATCATATTACTCTCACCCCTTAATCAAGAGTTCACATGGATTTATGTGTCGGCTCGCCGCCGGAGATTTGCCGCAAATTATGCTCACCCGAACGCCGCAAGGCTTCAAAAGATAAAAATCGATGCGCCACCGCTTCATCGCCGCATGCACACCGCGAGATCTTTCTATCCATAATGGTGAATCAACGATCGCAAGTTATGGTGATTTCGTGGCATCCACACGATACGGCCACATGACTCATGTTTTCAATATGAGGCATCTTATCGATGACTTTTTTGGAGTCGATCATCGAGATTTGCGACATCAACAATAAAATAAAATAAAAATAAAATAAAATAAAATAGGATTTATCAATAGATGGTTCAACACTAAGACTTCAAGAGGTCACCCATCATAAGATCGCTCGCCAAGCCTAATCAAGAGTTCTCATGCTGCTGTGCGCCGCCCGCATAGATTTACCGCAAATTATGCTTATGCAAAACCCGTGTCACGCAAGGCTTCAAATAGCTAAATCGAGATACTGTCCCGCCGCGTGCTCATCTCAGGCTCCCCCGGAGATCTTTCCTGAGATCGATTGGAAATCGATGATCGCTCGAAGACATAGCGATTTCTGTGCGGAGGCTCATGTTTTTCAGTCCGAGGTATCCCATCAATGACATTTTCAGAGTTAATTGTCGAGTTCTCCGGCGTCAACGATAAAATAAAATAAAATTAAAAGGAAATAAAATAGGTGGCATCAATAAATAATGGTTAACAAAATGACTTCCTGAGGTCACCCATCATCATAGATCTCTTGCCAAGCACGCTTAATCAAGAGTTCTCATGATCTGCCGGTGCGTCATGCACGAGATTTGCAAATTAGCTATGCGAACCCGCCCCCGCGCAAGGCTTCAAAATAGAAATCGAGATATGGTCGCCGATGACGTCCATCTCACGATGCACCCACGAGATCTTTCTTGGGTCTCATAATGGAATGGACGATCATCGTGAAGTTATGGTAATTTTCATGCTCCGCACAGATGATCACCGTGGGCCCATACTCATGTTTTTCGCCGAGGCATCCCATCAATGACATTTTGAGTCGACGCCAAGTTCTCCGATCAAAAAATAAAATAAAAAAAAGGAAATAAAATGGGGCATCAATGATGGTTCAACACGATGACTTCCGAGGTCACCCATCATAAGATCGCTTCGCCCAAGCACGCTTAATCAAGAGTTCTCATGGATCCGGGTGGTGCACCCACGAGATTTATCATAAATTGTGCTCATGATAACCCGCCCGGTCGTAAGGCTTCAAAATAGCCAAATCGAGATACGGTCCCACGAGATGCTCGCATCAATGTGCTCGCCCATGGAGATCTTTCCGATCATAATGGACAATCGAGCGGTTATGGTGATTTGCGGCGGCCTAATGACGCCAGATCACGCGGCCCCATACCATGTTTTTCCCGAGGCATCCCATCAATGACATGAGTCGACGCCGAAGTTCGCCAATAAAAAATAAAATAAAAATAAAAGGAAATAAAATGGGCGCATCAACATGGTTCAACACGATGACTTCCCGTGGTCACCCATCATAAGATCGCTCGCCCCAAGCACGCTTAAGAGAGTGATCCGGTGTGGTGCGTGCACCGCCGAGATTTGGCAAATCTCATGCAACCCGCCTGCGCGGTAAGGCTTCAAAATAAATCGGAGATACATGTCCGCGATGCGCTTTGCACATCTCGGCACCCCGCAAAGATCTTTTGATTGGTCATAATGAAAATCGACGATCGCGAAGTTATGATGATTTTCATGCGCCTACGATGAGATGGATCAACCGTGGGCCCACATTATGTTTTTTTCAGGAGCATCCCATTGACGACATTTTCGAGTCGCCAAGTTCTCCTATCAATGGAAAAAAAATAAAATAAAAATTAAAGGAATTAAAAAGGGTGGCATCAACATATGGTTCAACACGATGACTTCAAGAGGTCACCCATCATAAGATATCGCCCAAGCACGCTTAACTCAAGAGTTCGGATCAGTGTGCCGCGGTCGCCTTGGAGATTTGCAAATTGTGCTCATGCGAACCCTCGCCGCAAGGTGGCTTTGAAATAGCCAAAATCGAGAGTCCCGCCAGATGCATTTATGCATCATCACGCATGCTCCCCGAAGATCTTTCTGATTGTCATAATGGAGAATCGACGATCGCGGCATGAAGCGGCATTTCCGCGCACACGTGATGCGCGACGCCCCATGGGGCTCATGTTTTTTTCGGTATCCCATCGATGACATTTTCGGAGTCGATCTCTGAGTTATGCAACGTCAATGATAAAATAAAATAAAATTAAATGGAAAATAAATGGGCGGCATCAACAAATAGTTCAACATGATGACTTCCTAGGAGGTCACCATCACAGATCGCTCGCCCAAGAAGTCACATCTATTGAAGATTTTCCTTCAGGTTTGGCGTAACTCAGATGTGCCACGATAAGGCTTTGAAATAGCTGAAATCGGAGATACGAGTCCCGCCAGATGCGCCTACAACACATCTGTGTGTCGTGCAGCCCACAGAGATCTTTTCCAATTGGGGTCATAATAGCAAATCAGAGGATCGTGCAGGAAGATATGGCGATTTCCATGCGGCCTCCGCACGAGATGCACAGATCAGTCACATGGTCCCCACGGCTCATGTTTTTCAGTCCGAGGCATCCCATCAACGAAGTTTTCAGAGTCGATCGTCGAGTTCTCTAGCGTTAACAGTAAAATAAAATAAAATTAAAAGGAAATAAAATGGGTGGCATCAACAGATAGTTTAACACGATGACTTCCCACGAGGTCACCCATTATAGTACTGCTCTCGCACAAGCACACATAACTGAAGAGTTCTCTTGAGATCTGGTGTGCTGGTGCGGTCGAGCTAACTAGAGATTTGCTAAAAATTGTGTTCACCCGGAACCCATCCGTGCGACGGTAAGGCTTCGAGATAGCCAAAATTGGAGATATGGGTCTCGCTAGATGCGACTACGGCTCATCTGTAGGCTGTGCGCCCCGCGGAGATCTTTCTGGATTGGGCTCATAATGGAGAATCAGAAGATCGTGCGTGAAGTTATGGTGATTTCCATGAGGCCTCCGCACGAGACGCGCGGATTAGCCGCACGAGTCCCACGTCTCGTGTTTTTTAGTCCGAGACATTTCATCAATGACTTTTTCGAAGTCGATCGTTGAGTTCTCCGGCATCAATGGTAAACTAAAATAAAAATAAATGAAAATAAAATGGGCGGCATCAATATATGGTGCAACACGATGACTTCCCAGGAGGACACCCATCATAAGATCGCTTCTTGCCCAAAGACGCTTAACCCAAAAAAATTCTCATGTGATCCGGTGTCGGTGTAAGAGCACACGCCAAAAATTTTGTCGTAAATTGTGCTCATGCAAAACCCATTCGTGTCGTGGTAAGGCTTCAAATAGTCAAATACAGTCTCGCTAGATGCACTTATGCGACCAAGGCCGTGGTGCCCTGGAGATTTTTTCAATTGGGATTATAATAATGAATCAGATGACCGTGCACTAAGTTATGGTGATTTTCGTGCCGCCACCGCACGAGACACGTGGATCAGCCGCGTGGGCCCCACGGCTCATATTTTTCAGTCCGAGGTATTCCATCGACAACATTTTCGAAGTCAATTTCTGAATTCTACAGTGTCTACGATAAAATAAAATAAAAATAAAAATAAATAAAATGGGTGTCATCAACAGATGGTTCAACACGACGACTTCCTAGAAGGTCACCCATCATAATACTTCTTTTGCCCAAGCACGCTTAACTGAAGAGTTCTCATGTGATCAGGTGTGCTGGTGCGATCGGGCCCACTGGAGATTTACAGCAAAATGTACTTACGCGGAACTCGTCCGTGCCTCGGTTAGGCTCCGAAATAGCCAAAATCGGAGATACAGGTCCCGCCAAATGCAACTTTGGCACTTCTACGCATCGTGCGCCCCACAAACATCTTTCTAGATTGGGGTCATAATAATGAATTGGACGATCGCGGTTATTATGACAATTTTGTGCGGCCTCCACGACGCAGATTGCCAGGCCCTTTCATATTTTTCACCAAGCATCCCATCGACGAATTTTTTGAGTCGGCCTCCCACTTCTCCAACATTAATGGTTAAATTAAAAATAAAAATAAAATGAAATAAAATGAGCGGCATCAACAGATGGTTCAACATGATGACTTCCTAGACCCATCATAAGATCGCTTCCTCGCATGACTTAATCAAGAGTTCTCATCTGGTATGTGCGGTGCCATGCCCCCGCTTTTCCCGCAAATTGTGCTCATCCGAACGGAACCGCGTAAGGCTTCAAAATAGCTGAAATTGGAGATACGGGTCTCATCAGATGTGCCTGTAGCTCATCTGCGCATCGTGCGCCCTATGGAGATCTTTTCGAATTGGGGTCATAATGGCGAATCAGACGATCGTGCATGAAGCTATGGCATTTTCTGGGTGGCCTCTGCACGAGACGCGTGGACTAGCCACGTGAGCCCCACGACTTGTGTTTTTCAGTTCGAGGCATCCCATCGATGACATTTTTGGAGTCAATCTACGAGTTCTGCGGCGTCAATGTTAAAATAAAATAAAAAATAAAAGAAAATAAAATGGGTGACATCAAGATTGTTCAACACGACGACTTCCCAGGAGGTCACCCATCATAGTACTGCTCTCGCCCAAGCTCGCTTAACTGAAGATTTCTCATGGGATTTTGCGTGCTGGTGCGGTCACGCCCATTGGAGATTTGCCATAAATTATGCTCATGCGGAACCCGTACGTGTCACGGTAAGGCTACAAAATAGCCAAAATCGAAGATACGGGTCCCGCCAGATGCTACAACACATCCGCTGCCAGTTGTGTTCCCATGGAGATTTTTTTATTAGTTATTGGCGAATCGATGCAGAATTTAGGTGATTTCCATGTGGCCTCCACAAGAGACGGGCCAAGCAAACACGTGGGCCCCATGGCTCATGTTTTTCAGTCCATGGCATCCAAAAAATGACATTTTCGAGATCACGAAGTTCTCGCCAACGGTAAAATAAAAAAAAATAAATTAATGCATCAGATGGTTCGACAATGACTTCCTAGAGGTCACCCATCATAAGATCGCTCGCAAGCACACTTATCAAGAGTTCTCATGTGATCCGGTGTGTTGTATGGCCGGTGCCCGAGACTTGTCGTAAATTGTGCTCATGCGGAACCCGTACGTGCCACGATAAGGTTTCAAACTAGCCGAAATCGGAGATACGTGTCCCACCTAATGCATCTTTGGCAGATCTGCGTGTCGTGCACCTCGCAGAGATCTTTCCAGATTGGGATCATAATGGTGAATCAGGCGATCGTGCGCAAAATTATTTCGATTTTCGTGCGGCCTCCACACAAGATGTGTGGATCAGTCGCATGCGCCCCACGGCTCATATTTTTCAGTCTGAGCCATCCCATCGATGACATTTTTGGAGTCGATCGCCAAGTTCTTTGGCGCCAACGGTAAAATAAAATAAAAATAAAAGGAAATAAAATGTGCGGCATCAACAGATGCTTCAACGCGATGACTTCACAGGAGGTCACCCATCATAGTATTGCTCTCACCCAAGAACGCTTAATTGAATAATTCTCATGTCATCCGGTGATGAAAGGTCGCGGATGATTTGCTACAACAGGCGATGTGGAACCCGTCTGCGTACCTGTAAGGCTTTGAAATAGCCAAAATCGAAGATACGGGCCCCGCAAAGGTCTTTCCAGATTGGGGTCATAATGGCGAATCGGATGATCGTGCTTGAAGTATTGGTGATTTTCGTGCAGCCTCCGCTCGAGACACCGCGTGGGCCCCATGGCTCGTGTCTTTCAATCCGAGGCAGCCCATCGACGACGTTTTAGAGTCTATCACCGAGTTCTTTAGCGTCAACGGTAAAATAAAATGAAAATAAAAGAAAATAAAATGGGCGGCATCAACAAATGGTTCAACGCGACGACTTCCTAGGAGATTACCCATCATAGTACTACTCTCGCCCAAGCACGCTTAACTAAAGAGTTCTCATGGGATCGGCCGTGCGGCCGCGTCTCGCCAGATTTATTGTAAATCAGGCGATGCGAACCCGACGTACGCGGTAAGGCTTCAAACTAACCGAAATCTGAGATATGGGTCCCGCAAGATGTGCCACACGGCATCCCACTAAGATCTTTCCTGGATTGCATAATCATATCGGCGTGAGGGCGGGCGATGATTTCTCCGTGCGAGACGCGACCGCCCGCATGGGCTACACGGCTTTTTTTTCAGTTCAAGGCATCTCATCAATGACATTTTTGGAGTCAATTTTTGAGTTCTCCGGCATCAACGGTAAAATAAAATAAAAATGAAAGAAAAAATAAAATAGGCGACATCAACAAATGGTTCAACACGATGACTTTCCAGGAGATCACCCATCATAGTACTACTCTCGCACAAGCACACTTAACTGAAGAGTTCTCATGTGATCTGATGTGCTGGTGCGGTCGCGCTCGTTGGAGATTTGAAGCAAATTGTGCTCATGCAGAACCTGCCCGTGCTGCGGTAAGGGTTCAAACTACCCAAAAATGGACTACGAGTCTCACTAGGCGCTACAAGACACCCCATCAGTTCGCGCAGTCATAATTGCTAATCTGACGATCGGCGAGATTTTATGGCATTTCGGCGGCCTCCATAGACATGCGTAACCAACCACGGGGCCCACGAATTGAGTGAGTCTCACTAGAGCCACGACATCTCGCGATCAGCGCCCCGCAGGTTCTTTCCGATTGGGGTCTAATATCGCGAAGAAGTTGTGGTGATTTCGGTGGCCTCCATAAGTATTACGCGAACCACCACGTGGCCCCATTCGGTTTTCAACCGAGGGATCCAATCAATGACATTCTCGGAGTCGATCACAAAGTTCTCAAGTGTCAATGGTAAAATAAAATAAAAATAAAAGGAAATAAAATGGGGCATCATAGCTAATACAACGACTTCCCGAAGTCACTCATCATAAGAATGCTCACCCAAGCACGCCAATCAAGAGCTTTCATGGGATCTCGTGGCCGGTGCGCTACTATTGAGATTTTCCATAAATTGTCCTCATCCCAACCCGTTTCACCAATAAGGCTTCAAAATAGAAATTGGAGATACGGCCCGCCAGATGGGTTCAGTGACCGGTCATGCGCCTCGGAGATCTTTTCGGATTGGGTCTTAATGGCAAATCGGATGATCGTGCGTGACGTTAGGCGATTTCCATTCAGCCTCCGCACAAGATGCGCTGATCAGCCACGTGGGCCCCACGACTCATGTTTTTCAGTGCGAGGCCCATCGATGATGTTTTCGCAGTCGATCGTCAAGTTCTGCGACATCAACGATAAAATAAAATAAAAATAAAAGGAAATAAAATGGGCGATTTTAACAGATGGTTCAACACGATGACTTCCCAGGAGGTCACCCATCATAAGATCGCTTCTCGCCAAGCACGCTTAATCAAGAGTTCTGGGGATCCGGCCGGAGCGCCACGCCCGAGATTTGCAAATTGTGCTCATCCGGAACCCATCCCACGATAAGGCTTTGAAATAAAATCGAGATACGGCCGCGATGTGCGGCATCTATACGCCATGCACCTCGCGGAGATCTTTCTGGATTGGGGTCATAATGTTGAATTGGACGATCATGCGCGAAGTTATGGTGATTTCTGTATGACCATCGCACGAGACACGAGGATCAACCGCGTGGGCCCCACAGCTCATTTTCAGTCTAAGGCATCCCATCAATGACATTTTCGGAGTCGATCGCCGAGTCTGCGGCATCATTGGTAAAATAAAATAAAAAATAAAAAAATAGGCGGCATCAACAGATGGTTTAACATGAAGACTTCCTAAGAGATCACCCATCATAGTGCTGCTCTCGCCTAAGCATGCTTAACTGAAGAGTTCTTGTAAGATCTGTTGTGTTGGTGCGATCACGTCCGATGGAGATTTGCCATAAATTGTGCTCATGCGGAACCCGTTCATGCCACGGTAAGGCTTCAAAATAGCCAAACTCATAGATATGAGTCCCTCCAAATGCACCTGCGGTACATCTGCTCCATGTGCCCCACGAAGATCTTTCCGGATTGAGGTCATAATGGCGAATCGGACGATCGTGTGTGAAGTTATGGCGATTTCTGTGCGGCCTCCACACGAGATGCACGGATCAACCGAGTGGGCCCCATGACTCATATTTTTCTGTCCGAGGCATCCTATCGATGACGTTTTCAGAGTCGATCACCGGGTTCTCCGGCATCAATAGTAAAATAAAATAAAAATTAAAATAGGCGGCATAAGCAGATGGTTCAACACAATGACTTCTCAGGAGGTCACCCATCATAGTTCATCTCTTGCCCAAGCATGCTTAACTGAAGAGTTCTTATGGGATAAGGTGATGTCTGTCACGCTCACGGAGAATTGTCGAATTGTGCTCATGCGTAATCGTTCGCGCTACGCAGGCTTCAAATAGCCAAAATCGAGAAGTCCGCGATGAGCATGTGGCTCATCGACATCGATGCCCTGTGGCGAACTTTTCGGATTGGGGTCATAATGGCAAATCAGATAATTGTGCGTGAAGTTAAGGTGATTTCTGTGCGGTCTCCACAAAAGACGGGCGAATCAGTCGCATGGGCCTCACGGCTCATGTTTTTCTGTCCGAGGCACCCCATCGATGATGTTTTCGGAGTCGATCGCCGAGTTCTCCGACGTCAACAGTAAATTAACATAAAAATTAAAGGAAATAAAATATGCAGTATCAACAGATGGTTCAACTTGATACTTTTAAGGAGGTCACCCATCATAGTACTGCTCTCGCCCAAGCACGATTAACTAAAGAGTTCTCATAGGATCTAGTGTGTAGGTATGGTTGCCCCCGCTAGAAATTTGCCACAAATTATGCTCATGCGGAACCCGTCCGTGCCACGGTAAGGATTCAAAATATTGAGATATCCACGCGGTGCTTGCGGCTCATCTGGCGCTGCACCCGGTGATCTTTCTGGATTGTTGTCATAATGGTGAATCGGATGATCGTGAGCGAAGTTATGGCAATTTTTGTACGGCCTCCACATGAGACACGCAGATCAGCCTAGTGAGCCCCACGACTTGTGTTTTTCAGTCTGAGACATCCCATTGATGATGTTTTCGGAGTCAATCATCGAGTTCTCCGGCATCAATGTTAAAATAAAATGGGCGACCTCAATAGATGGTTCAACACGACGATTTTCTAGGAGTGGTCACCCATCATAGTACTGCTCTTGCCCAAGCACGGTTAACTGAAAAGTTCTCATGGGATCTGGTGTGCAGGTGTGGTCATGCCAGGTGGAGCTTTACTGCAAATTGTACTCACTGGAACCCATCTGTGCCGCGGTAAGGCTTCGAAATAGTTAAAATCGAAGATATGGTTCCCGCCAGATGCGCTTGCGACTCATCTGCGCATTGTGTGCCCCGCGGAGATCCTTTCGAATTTGGGTCATAATGGCGAATCGGACGATCATGCATGAAGTTATGGTGATTTTTGTGAGGCCTCCACACGAGACGCGCGAATCAGCCCAGTGGGCCCAACGGCTCATGTTTTTCAGTCCGAAACATCCCATCGATGATGTTTTAGGAGTCGATCATCGAGTTCTCCGGCGTCAACGTTAAAATAAATACAAATAAAAGGAAATAAAATGCGCGACATCAATAGATGGTTCAACATGACGACTTCCCAGGAGGTCACCCATCATAGTACTGCTCTCACCCAAGCACGCTTAACTGCGGTCATGCCTATTGTAGATTTTTTGCAAATTGTGCTGATGCGGAACCCGTCCATGTCGCGATAAAGCTTCGAACTAGCCGAAATCGGAGATATGTGTCCCACCAGATGAGAATGCTGCTCATATATGCTCGTGCACCCTGTGAAGATCTTTCCCAATTGAGGTCATAGTGCCGAATCATACGACCGTGCAAGAAGTTATGGTGATTTTCGTGAGGCCTCCACACGACATGTGCAAATCAGCCGAGTGGGCCCCACGGCTAGTATTTTTCAGTCCGAGGCATCCCATCAATGATGTTTTCGGAATTAATCATCGAGTTCTCCAGCATCAATGTTAAAATAAAATACAAATAAAAGGAAATAAAATGCACGGCACCAACAGACGGTTCAACACGACGATTTCCTAGGAGTGGTCACCCATCATAGTACTGCTCTCTCCCAAGCATGCTTAACTGAAGAGTTATCATGGGATATGGTGTGCAAGTGTGGTTGCGCCCGTTGAAGCTTTACCGTAAATTATGCTCATCCGGAACCCATCCGTGTTGCGGTAAGGATTCGAAATAGCTGAAATCGGATATACGAGTCCTGTCAGATGCTCCTGCGGCTCATCTCCGCGTGGTGCGCCCTGCGGAGATCTTTCCAGATTGGGGTCATAATGACGAATTAGATGATCGTGCATGAAGTTATGGCAATTTTCTTGCAGCCTCTGCACGAGACGCACGTATCAGCCATGTGGGCCCCACGGCTCGTGTTTTTCAGTTTGAAGCATCCCATTAACTACATTTTCGGAGTCGATCACCGAGTTCTCCGACATCAACAGTAAAATAAAATAAAAATAAAACTAAATAAAATGGGCGGCATCAAAAGGTGGTTGAACACAACAACTTCTCAGGAGGTCACCCATCATAATACTGCTCTCGCCCAAGCATGCTTAACTAAAGAGTTCTCATAGGAACTGGTGTATTGGTGTGGCCACGCCAATTGGAGATTTGCCGCAAATTATGCTCATGAAAAACCCGTCTCTGCCGCAGTAAGGCTTCGAAATAGCTAAAATCGGAGATACAGATCCCACTAGATGCGCCTTTGGCCCATCTACGAGTCGTGCGCCCCGCGGAGAACTTTACGGATTGGGGTCATAATGGCGAATCAGACGATCATGCTCAAAGTTATGGTGATTTACGTGCCGCCTCCTCACTAGACGCGTGGATTAGCCGCATAGGCCCACGGCTCGTGTTTTTCAATCCGAGGCATCCCATCGATGACAGTTTTAGAGTCGATCGTCGAGTTCTCCGACATCAATATTAAAATAAAATACAAATCAAATGAAATAAAATGTGCGGCATCAATAGACGGTTCAATGCAACGACTTCCCAAGAAGTCACCCATCATAGTTTTGCTCTCGCTCAAGCATGCTTAACTAAAGAGTTCTAATGGGATCGGTATGTGTGGTACTTGAGCTTTGACACAAATTGTGCTCATCCAGAGCACGTCCATGTCGCAGTAAGGTTTCAAAATAGTTGAAATCGAGATCATGTCCCAAATGTCAGGCGCGTCGTCATAGGATTTTTTTTTCGGATTGGGGTCATAATGGCGAATCAGACGATCGTGCGTGAACTTATGGTGATTTCCGTGCAGTCTCCGTATGAGAAATGCGGATCAACCGCGTGGGCTCCATGACTCATGTTTTCAGTCTGAGACATTCCATCAACGACGTTTTCAAAATCGATCGCCGAGTTCTCCGGCGTCAACGGTAAAATAAAATTAAAAAAAGAAATAAAATGGTCAGCATCGACAGATGGTTCAACACGATGACTTCCCAAGAGGTCACCAATATCTTACTTCAGCATGCTTAAGAGTTCTCATGTGATCCGGTTTCTTCTGGTGACCTCCGGAGATTTTCGCAAATTGTGCTCTGGAACCCATCTCTCGCGGCTTTGAAATAACTGAAATTGGAGATACGGGTCCCACCAGATACTCCTGTGGCTCTTCTATGCGTCGTGTGCCTCGTGGAGATCTTTCTAGATGGTGGTCATAATGGCGAATCGGACGATCGTGCGTGAAGTTCTTGCGATTTCAGTGCGGTCACCGTACGAGATACGCGGATCAGCCTAGTGTGCCCTACGACTCATGTTTTTCAGTTTGAGGCATCCCATCGATGACATTTTCGAAGTCAGTCGCCGAGTTCTCTGGCGTCAATGGGAAAATAAAATAAAAATAAAAGGAAATAAAATGGGCGGCATTAATAGACGGTTCAACACAATGACTTCATAGGAGGTAACCCATCATAGTACTGCTCTTCCCCAAGCACGCTTAATTGAAGAGTTCTCATGTGATCTGGTGTGCTGGTGCGATCGCGCCCGCTCGAGATTTGCCACAAATTGTGCTCATGTGGAAACCATTCATGCCGTGGTAAGGCTTCGAAATAGCCAAAATCAGAGATACGGGTCCCGCCAGATGTGCCTACGACTCATCTATGTGTCATGCGCCCCATAGAGATCTTTCCTGATTGGAGTCATAATGGTGAATCAGATGATCATGCGTGAAGTTATGATGATTTTTTGCGACCTCCGCGAGATCTGATCGCCGTGGCACGGCTCGTGTTTTTTCATCAGGCATCACATCGAGGATATTTTTGGAGTTGATCATCGAGTTCTCTATCGTCAACAATAAAGAAATAATAAAAAAAGGAAATAAAATGGCAGCATCAACATATAGTTTAACATGACGACTTCCCAGGTCGCCCATCATAGTACTGCTCTCATCCAAGCATGCTTAGCTGAAGAGTTCTCACGTGATCTGGTGTGCTGGTGCGGTCGTGCCTGTTGGAGAATTTCTGCAACTTGTGCTCATCCGAAACTCGTTCGTGCAACGGTAAGGCTTCGAAATAGCTGATATCGGAGATACGGGTCCAACTAGATGCGCCTTTATCACATCTGCACGTTGTACGCCCCATGGAGATCTTTCCGGATTGGGGTTATAATGGCGAATCGGATGATCGTGTGCGACGTTATGGCGATTTTTGTGCGTCCTACCCACGAGACATGCAGATCAGCCACGTGGGCCCCACGACTCATGTTTTTTAGTCTGTAGCATCCCATCAATGAAGTTTTCGGAGTCGATCGTCGAGTTCTCCAGCATCAACGATAAAATAAAATAAAAATATAAGTAAATAAAATGGGCGACATCAATAGAAGGTTCAACACGACGACTTCCCAGGAGTTCACTCATCATAGTACTGCTCTCGCCCAAGCTCGTTTAATTGAATAGTTCTCATGGGATCTATTATACTGGTGCGGTTGCACCCGCTGGAGATTTGCCGCAAATTATGCTCATGCGGAACCCGTACATGCCGCATTAAGACTTCGAAATAGCTAAAATCGGAGATACGTGTCTCGATTTGAAAAGTACTTAATTTCAAAATTAAAAAGAATGTAAATTTAAGATTTTATTAATTAAAGGAAAAATAATATGACAATACCTTAAATAAATTATACAAATTTTAACATACCAATATAAATGGAAATTTTGGCCAAAAAGTAAAATAAGATGGTATTATTGATAGGAGAGAGAAAATAAAGGATGAAAGAGAGAAAAATAGTTAATTTGAATAATGAGAGAATAATTTAATTCTAGTGATGATATAAATGGATAAATAAATAATCTAAGTATGAAAATAACTTAATAAAGTGTGTAATAAATTTAACTCACTTTAGAAAGTAATGGATAAGGCTTAATCTCTGCAAGTACTCTAATTATTCAAAAAGGATGTTAAAAAATTAATGCAAATAAAATATAAAAAATATGTAAAAAATAAGATAAATGATATGAAAATATTTTAGCCATTATTTTTATGTTATTTAGCTCTTATTTTTCTTTTATTGAAAAACTAAAGAGATTCTCAAATTACCCTAGTCTATCTTGATCTTGACTTTTCAAATTTGATTGAGCATACTAAACACTAAACTTCAATCAATCATCTCATAAGCTTCCTAAACACTAAAAATAAAATATTAGTTTTATCCAATCATATGTTTGTTATCTTTAAAATTAAATGAATAAAAAATGAGGCCCATGGAGTTAACAAAGGAAGTAAATAATGAAGTTGAGTAGATCTAAGACGAGACCCCTCTTTTAGATGAGGATATAGAGCATGTGAGAAATCATGTGATCGTTATGAGGTGTATTACAATAGCTATGGTGAGATTGGGGAAAAAGAAACATCTTTACCATGGATGTGATATGTAAGGAGGAGACATTCTTTTTATAGTGAACTTTAAGCCAAAACCCCATCTTAAGACATCTAATGTGAGTTGGGTAAACCGTATCTCCTTGCTTATTACATAAAAAGATATGTAGCTATGAAGAGTGCATTTAGTGTGATCTTTTCGGATTGGTGCCATAATGGCGAATCAGATGATCGTATGCGAAGTTATGGCGATTTTCATGCGACCTCCGCACGAGATGCGCGGATCAGCCACGTGGTTCCCACAACTTGTGTTTTTCATTCTGAGGCATCCCATCAATGAAGTTTTCAGAGTCCATCGCCTATTTCTCTAGCGTTAATGATAAAATAAAATAAAAATGAAAGGAAAAAATGTACGGCATCAACAGATGGTTCAACACGATGACTTCACAAAATGTCACCCATCATAGTACTGCTCACGCCCAAGCATGCTTAACTGAATAGTTCTCATGTGATCCGTGTCTTGGTGCAATCGCTTTTTTCTCAGAATTGTGCATCACGGAACCCGTCCGGCGATGGCTTCTAAATAGCCAAAATCAGAGATACGGGTCCCGCTAGACACGCCTTTGGCCATCTGCGAGATCTTTCTGGATTGGGGGTCATAATGGCGAATCAGACAATCAAGCGTGAATTTATGGTGATTTTCATGCAACTTCCACACGAGATGAGTGAATCAGCCGCGTGCGCCCTACAACTCATGTTTTTCAATCTGAGGCATCCATTGATAACATTTTCGGAGTCGATCTCTGAGTTCTGTGGCGTTAAAGGTAAAATAAAATAAAATAAAATAAAATAAAATAGGCGACATCAACAGATGGTTCAACACAACAACTTCCCAAGAGATCACCCATCATAGTATTGCTCTCATCCATGCACGCTTAACTGAAGGTTCTCATGGGATCTGGTGTGCTGGTGCGGTCGCCCTCGCTGGAGATTCGCCGCAAATTGTGCTCATGTAGAACCTGTTCGTGCCGCCGTAAAGCTTTGACATAGCCGAAGAGATACGGGTCCCGCAAGATACACCTTTGGCCATTTGTGCATCGTGCGCCATGTGGAGATCATTCTGGATTGAGGTCATAATGACGAATTGGATGATCCTGCGTGAAGTTATGGCAATTTCTGTGCGGCCTTCACACGAGACGTGCAGATTAGTCATGTGGGCCCCACGACTCATTTTTCAGTCTGAGGCATCCTATCTACGACAATTTTGGAGTCAATCGTTGAGTTTTTTGACGTCAATAGTAAAATAAAATAAAAATAAAAGAAAATAAAATTGGTGGTATCAACAGATGGTTCAACACGATGACTTCCCAAGAGGTCACCAATCATAGTACTGCTCTCGCCCAAGCACGCTTAGCTGAAGAGTTCTCATGGGATCTAGTGTACTAGTGTGGTCGCCCCCATTGGAGATTTACCGCAAATTATGCTCATGCGGAACCTGTCCATGCCTCGATAAGGCTTGAAATCGAAATGGAGATCTGAACCTGCCTGGCCTTTGGTCACTCGTCATCATGCGGAGATTATTTCGGATTGGGGTAATAATGGCGAATCATATGATCATGCATGAAGTTATGGCAATTTATCTGTGGCCTCCATACGAGACGCGTGGATCAGCAGCGTGGGCCCCACGTCTCATTTTTTCAGTCCAAGGTATCCCATCTATGACATTTTTGGAGTTGATCACTGAGTTCTCCGGCGTCAATGGTAAAATAAATAAAAACAAAAGGAAATAAAATGGGCGGCAGCAACAGATGGTTCAACACGATGATTTCCCAAGAGGTCTCCCATCATCATGTTTTTGCTCTGCATAATTGAAAAGTTCTCTTGGGATCTGTGCTAGTTGTCTAGAGATTTGTCCGAATAGTGCTTGTGAAACCCATCCATGCGATAAGACCCGTAATAGCCAAATTGGAGATCAGTCCTAGATCTTTATATCTGGCTGTGCTTAGAGCTTTGGATTGGGGGCATAATGGCAAATCATACAATCGTGCGTGAATTTATGGCGATTTTCACGTGGCCTCCACATGAGATGCGTGAATCAGCCGCGTGGGCCCAATGACACATGTTTTTCAATCTGAGTCATCCCATCTACGACATTTTCGGTGTCGATCATCTAGTTCTCCATTATCAATGATAAAATAAAATAAAAACAAAAGGAAATAAAATCATGAGATGGTTCAACGATGACTTCCCAAGAGGTCACCCAAATTTCTCGCTAAGCACGCTTAACTAAAAAGTTCTCATAGGAATTGGTGTGCTAGTGCGGTCGCGCCCGCTGGAGATTTTCCATAAATTATGCAAATCACGAACCATCATGCCAGTGGGCTTCAAACTAGCATTGAAGATCGGTCCCTGCTTGACACAACTATGCGTCGTGCACCCCGTGGAGATCTTTCCGGATTGGGGTCATAATGGCGAATCGGACAATCGTACACGGAGTTATGGAAATTTCCATGCAGCCTTCGTACGAGACACGTGGATCAGCCGCGTGGGCCCCATGACTCTTATTTTTCAGTCTGAGGCATCCCATCGATGACTTTTTCGTAGTCGATCACCGAGTTCTCCATCGCCAATGTTAAAATAAAAGAAATTAAAATGTGTGGCATCAACAGATGATTCAACACGACGACTTCCCAGGACATCACCCATCATAGTACCACCCTCGCCGAAGCATGTTTAACTGAAGAGTTCTCATAGGAATTGGTGTGCTAATGCGGCCGTGCCCGTTGGAGATTTGCTGCAAATTGTGTCATCCAGAACCCGTCTATGCTGCGGTAAGGCTTCGAAATAGACAAAATCAGAGATACGAGTACCGCCATTTGCGCCTGTGGCACATTTGCGCGTCATGCCTCCCACAAAGATTTTTCTGGATTGGGGTCATAATGATGAATTAAACGATCGTGCGCGAAGTTATGACGATTTTTGTGCTGCCTCCGCATGTGATGCTCGGACCAATAGCGTGGGCCCCTTGAGCTTGTATTTTTCAGTCTGGGCATCCCATCAACAACGTTTTTGGAGTCTATCTCCAAGTTTTGCAACGTCTATGGCAAAATAAAATAAAAATAAAAGAAAATAAATTGGGCGGCATCAATAGATGGTTCAACACGATGATTTCCCAGGAGGTCACCTATCATAGCACGGATCTCGCCCAAGAACACTTAATTGAAGAGTTCTCATTACATCGATGTCGCGTGCTCCGGAGATTTATTGCTTGCGAACCCATCCATGCTGCGATAACGCTTCGAAATAGTCGGAATCAGAGATACGGGTTTCGCTAGATGTGCATGTGGCTCATCTAGGCGTCGTGCTCATCTAGGCGTCGTGCACCCCGCGGAGATCTTCATACTGGCAAATTGAATGATCGTGCGTGAAGCTATGGCGATTTTGTCGGCCTCCCAGAGATGTGCGGATCACCTAAACATATTTTTCGTGAGTCCCATCGATGACGTTTTCGGAATCGATCGTGGAGTTCTCCGGCGTCAACATTAAAATAAAATACAAATAAAAAGAAATAAAATGCATGACATTAACAGATGGTTCAACACGATGATTTCCCATTAGGTCACCCATCATGCGCTCTTGCCCAAACCTGCAAGAGTTCTCATGGGATCGATATGTATGGTTGCCACTAAGATTTTCCATTTGCTCATGTGGAACCCGTAGGATTCAAAATATCGAGATACGGTTCCCGGGATCGCGGATCTCATCGCATACGGTGATCTTTTTGGATTGTTGTCATAATGGCGAATCGGAAGATCGTGCATGAAGTTATGATAATTTTGGTGCGGCCTCCACACGAGACGTGTAGATCAGCCTAGTGAGCCCCACGGCTTGTGCTTTTCAGTCCGAGACATCCCATTGATGATGTTTTCAGAGTCAATCATCGAGTTCTCTGGCATCAACGTTAAAAAAATACAAAAAAAAAATAAAATAAAATGGATGACCTCAACAGATGGTTCAACAGGATGATTTTCCAGGAGTGGTCACCCATCATAGTACTGCTCTTGCCCAATCATGCTTAGTTCTCAGATCTGGTGTATGGTGCATGTCGGTGTAGAGCTTTGCCGCAAATGGTGCTCACCAAAACCCATCTGTGTCGCGATAAGGCTTTGAAATAGTCCAAATCAGAGATATGGTTCCCGCCAGATGCACCTGCGACTCATCTGCGCATTGTGTGTCCCACGGAGATCCTTTCAGATTGGGGTCATGATGGCAAATCGGATGATTGTGCGCAAAGTTATGGCGATTTTTGTTCGGCCTCCACATGAGTCAAGCGAATCAGCCCAGTGGGCCCCACGACTCATGTTTTTCAGTTCGACATATCCCATCGTTGACGTTTTAGGTGTCGATCATCGAGTTCTCCGGCATCAACGTTAAAATAAATACAAATAAAGGGAAAAAAATGCGCGACATCAATAGATGGTTCAATATGACATCCCAAGAGGTCACTCATCATGCTTCTCGCAAAGCTTAAGAGTTCTCATGAGATCTATGTCTGCGGTGCGCCCATTATAGATTTTTACAAATTGTCGTCGGAACTCTGTTGCAATAAGACTTGAACTAGCCAAAAATGGAGATGTGTCCATATGGGGCATCATTGTGGTCATAATCGAGATCTGATGGTGCAGAAGTTATGGTGATTTTTCGTCGCCTCCATGTGCGGATCGGTCAGGGGGACTCATGTTTTCAATTGCATCTCATCAATGTTTTCAAGTTCTCATCAACATTAAAATAAAATACAAATAAAAGGAAATAAAATGCATGGCATCAACATACGGTTCAACACGACGATTTTCTTGGAGTGGTCACCCATCATAGTACTGCTCTCGCCCAAGCACGCTTAACTAAAGAGTTATCATGAGATCTGGTCTGCAGGTGTGGTCGCGCACGTTGAGGCTTTACCACAAATTATGCTCATCTAGAACCCGTCCGTGCTACGGTAAGGATTCAAAATAGCCGAAATCGGATATACGAGTCCCGTCAGATGCGCCTGCGACCCATCTTCGCGTGGTGCACCCTGCGGAGATCTTTCCAGATTGAGATCATAATGATGAATCAGATGATCGTGCACGAAGTTATGGCAATTTTCTTGTGGCCTCTGCACGAGATGCACAGATCAGCCGCGTGGGCCCCACGGCTTGTGTTTTTCAGTCTGAAGCATCCCATTAATGACATTTTCGGAGTCGATCACCGAGTTCTCCGACATCAACAGCAAAATAAAATAAAAATAAAACTAAATAAAATGGGCGGCATCAAAAGGTGGGTTGAACACAATAACTCGATGTCACCATCATAAGCTACCTTCGCTTTCTAATGGGTGTCGGTGTGCATTAGAGATTTGCCGCTCATGCGTCCGTCTCGCCGCGTAAAATAGCTAAAATTGGAATCTGGTCCCGTTGCTGCCCATCATCTCACGTGTCATGGCCCGTGGAGATCTTTACCGATTTGGGTCATAATGGCAAATCAGACGATCGTGCGTGAAGTTATGGAAATTTACGTGCGGCCTCCACACTAGATGGGCGGATCAGTCGCGTAGGCCCACGGCTCATGTTTTTCAATCCGAGGCATCCCATCGATGATGGTTTCGTAGTCGATCGCCGAGTTCTCCGACATCAATACTAAAATAAAATACAAATAAAATGAAATAAAATGTGCGGCATCAACAAAAGGTTCAACACGATGACTTCCCAGGAAGTCACCCATCATAGTTTTGCTCTTAACTAAAAGAGTTCTAATGGGATATGGTGTATGTGGTGCAGATTTGACACAAATTGTGCTCATCCGGAACGTCCATGCCTGTAAGGCTTGAAATAGTCAAAATCGAGATCGTGTCGATGTCTGCGGCTCGTCGTACATGCGTCGCCTTCGGTGATTTTTTGGATTAGGGTCATAATGGCAAATCAGACGATCGTGCGTGAACTTATGGTGATTTCCATGAAGTCTCCGTACAAGAAATGCAGATCAACCGTGGGCCCCATGTCTCATGTTTTTCAGTCTGAGACATTCCATTAATGACATTTTTAAAGTCGATCGTCGAGTTCTCCGACATCAACGGTAAAATAAAATAAAAATAAAATAAAATAAAATGAGCGACATCAACAAATGGTTCAACACGATAACTTCCCAAGAGGTCACCCATCATAGTATTGCTCTCGGCCAAGCACGCTTAACTGAAGAGTTCTCATGGGATTGTGCGGTCCCTTCTGCTTTCAAATTGTATCATCATGGAGCCCTTTCATGCCATGGACGCAAGCCAAAATCAGAGATATGGGTCCCACAAGATGCGCCTGCGGCTCATCTGCACGTCGTGCACCTCGCGGAATCTTTTCGGATTGAGGTCATAATGGTGAATCAGATGATCGTGCGTGAAGTTATGGCGATTTCTATGCGACCTCCACACGAGTTGCACGAATTAGCCAAGTGGGCCACACGGCTCATGTTTTTCAGTCTGAGGCTTCCCATTGATGATGTTTTTGGAATCGATCTTTGAGTTCTTCGGAATCAACGGTAAAATAAAATAAAAATAAAAGTAAATAAAATTGGTGGCATCAACATATGGTTCAACATGACGACTTCCGAGTAGGCCACCCATCATAGTACTACTCTCGCCCAAACACGTTTAATTGAAGAGTTCTCATGTGATCAGTGTCTTTGGTCCGCCATGAGATTTGTCATAAATTGTGCTCATGCGAGTATGTAAGGCTTTGAAATAGTCGAGCTCAGATACAAATCCGCGTTCTTTGGCACATCTACACATCATGCGCCCCACTGAGATCTTTCCGGAATGGGGTCATAATGGTGAATCAGATGATCGTGTGCGACATTATGGCAATTTGCAGCCTCCCACAAGGCCTCGTCGTACTACAATTCGTGTTTTTCAATACGAGGCATCCCATCAATGACATTTTCGGAGTCGATCGTCGAGCTCTCGACGTCAATGATAAAATAAAATAAAAATAAAAGTAAATAAAATGGGTGACATCAATAGGTGGTTCAACACGACGACTTCCTAGGAGGCATCCATCATAATCTTTTCACCCAAGCTGAATAGTTCTCATGGGATCGGTGTCTTTGTACGTCGCTGTTGGAAATTTATTGCTTATATCGAAACCCGGTATGTGCGGTAAAAATAGGAGATATGGGTTTTTGATCTTGCTCATCGCTGCGTCTCCCCATGGAGATCCTTCCAGATTGGGGTCATAATGGCAAATCGGATGATCGTGCGTAAAGTTATGACAATTTCTGTGCGAACTTCACACGAGAAGCATGAATCATCCACGTGGGCCCCATGGGTCATGTTTTTCAGTCCGAGGCATCCCATCTATGATATTTTCAGAGTCGATCGCCGAGTTCTCCGACATAAATGTTAAAATAACTACATATAAAAAAAAATTAAATGAGCGACATCATCAGATGGTTCAAGACGACTTCTCAGGAGGTCACCCATCATAGTGTTGCTCTCGCCCAAGCATGCTTAATGAAAGAGTTCTCATGGAATCTGGTGTACAGGTGCGATCGCGTCCGCTGGAGATTTTTCACAAATTATGGTCATGCGAAACCTGTTCGTTCCGTGGTGGCTTCGAAAAAGCAAAAATCAGAGATACGGTTCCTGCGGCTCATCTGCGTGTCATGCGCCCCGCAGAGATCATTCCAAATTAGAGTCATAATGGTGAATCAGACGATCATGCGCGAAGTTATGGTGATTTCTGTGTGGCCTCCGCACGAGACGCGTGGATCAACCACGTGGGCCCCATAATTTGTGTTTCTCAGCTCGAGGCATCCCATCTATAATGTTTTTGGAGTCAATTGCCCAGTTCTCCAGTGTCAATGATAAATTAAAATAAAAATAAAAGGAAATAAAATGGGCAGCATCAATAGATGGTTCAACACGAGAACTTCCTAAGAGGTCACCCATGATAGTACTGCTCTTACCGATGCACGCTTAATTGAAGAGTTCTTATAGGATCTAGTGTGCTGGTGCGGTCACTCCCGCATGAGACTTTTCACAAATTGTGCTCATATGGAACCTGTCCGTGTCGCGGTAAGGCTTCGAACAAGCCAAAATCGAGATCGTGTCCCGATCACCCTAATCTATGCGTCGTCGCCGAATCTTTCCAGAGGGTCATAATGGCAAATCAGAAGATCATGCATGAATTTATGGCGATTTTCATGTGGCCTCGACACGTGATGCGCAGATCAGCCTAGTGGGCCCCACGGGTCATCATTCTCAGTCCGAGGCATCCCATCGATGACATTTTTGGAGTCAATTGCTGAGTTCTCTGGAGTCAACAGTAAAATAAAATAAAAGCAAATAAATTGGTAGCATCAACAGATGGTTCAACACGATGACTTCTCAAGAGGTCACCTATTATAGTACTGCTCTTGCCCAAGCACTCTTAACTGAAGAGTTCTCATGGGATTTGGTGTGCTTGTGCAGTCTCCCCCGCTGGAGATTTTTTGCAAATTGTGCTATGTGGAACCCGTTTGAGTCGCAATAAGGCTTCAAAATAATCAAAATTGGAGATACGTGTCTCTCCAGATGCGCCTGCGGCTCATCTGCACAACATGCATCCCACGGAGATCTTTCCATTTGGATCAAAAAATGTCGGATGATATGGGTGAAGTTATGTTGATTTCCGACCTCGATGCGAGATCGGTCGAGTCATCCCATGGGTCATGTTTTTCAGTCCGAGTCATCCCATCGACAATGTTTTTGGAGTCGATCATCGAGTTCTCTGATGTCAACGGTAAAATAAAATAAAAATAAAAGGAAATAAAATGAGCAGCATCAACAGATGGTTTAACACGATGACTTCCCAAGGTAACCTCACCCAAGCACGCTTAATTAAAGAGTTCTCATGTGATCTGGTGTGCTGGTGTGATCGCGCCCGCTGAAGATTTGCCATAAATTGTGCTCATGCGGAACTCGTCCGTGCACGGTAAGCTTCGAACTAGCCGAAATTGGAGATACGTGTCCCGTTAGATGCGCTTGTGAGTCATCTGTGCATTGTGTGCATTGCAAAGATCTTTCTAGATTGGGATCATAATGGCGAATCAGATGATCGTGCGTGAAGTTATGGTGATTTCTGTGTGGCCTCTACACGAGACATGCGAATCAGTCGAGTGGGCCCCACGACTCGTGTTTTTCAATCTCAGGCATCCCATCGATAACATTTTTGGAGTCGATCTCTGAGTTCTCTAGCGTCAATAATAAAATAAGGTAAAAATAAAAGGAAATAAAATAGGCGGCATCAACAGATGGTTCAACACGACAACTTTCCAGGAGGTTATCCATCATTGTACTACTCTCTCCAAGCACGCTAAACTGAAAAGTTCTCATGGGATCTGGTGTGCTAGTGCGGTCGCGCACGCTGGAGATTTGAAGCAAATTGAGCTCATTTAGAATTCGTCTGTGCCATGGTAAGGCTTCAAAATAGATGAATTTGGAGATACGGGTCACGCTAGATGCGCCTGCGGGATATTTGCACTTCATGCGCCCCGTGGAGATCTTTCCGGATTAGGGTCATAATGGAAAATCGGATGATTGTGCGTGAAGTTATGGCAATTTCTGTGCAGCCTCGACATGAGTCACGCAGATCAGCCTAATGTGTCCCACGACTCGTGTTTTTCAGTCTGAGGCATCCCATCGATGATGTTTTCGGAGGTGAACACCGAGTTCTCCAGCATCAACGTTAAAATAAATTAGAAATAAAAGGAAATAAAATTTGCAATATCAATAGATGGTTCAACACAACGACTTCTCGAGGGTCATCATGTGCTCGCTGCACTTAGCGAAGTTCTCATGAGATCGTGTGTTAGTGCTGAGATTTGTCACAAATTATGCTCATCCGGAACCCGTCCGTGTAGTGATAAGGATTTGAAATAGCCAAATCGGAGATATGTGTGCTGCCAAATGCTCCCGCGGCTCATCTATGCGTCGTGCGCCCCATGGAGATCTTTCCAGATTGGGGTCATAATGGAAAATCGAACAATCGTGCGTGAAGTTATGATAATTTTCGTGCAGCATCCATACTAAAAAGTTCTCATGGGATCTTGTGTGCTGGTGCGGTCACGCCCGCTGGAGATTTGCCAAAAAATTTCCACGGTAAGGCTTTGAAATAGCCAAAACCGGAGATATGGGTCCTACTAGATGTTCTTGCGGCCATCTACGCATCGTGTGCCCCGCGGAAATCTTTCCGCATTGGGATCATAATGGTGAATTGGATGATTTTGCCTGAAGTTATGGCGATTTCCATGCGGCTCCACAGAAGACGTGCGGATTAGCCTAGTGGGCCCCACAACTCATGTTTTTCAGTCTAAGGCATCCCATGGATGACATTTTCGGAGTCGATCGCCGAGTTCTCCAGCGTGAACACTAAAATAAAATACAAATAAAAGGAAATAAAATGTGCGGCATCAACAGATGGTTCAACATGACGACTTCACAGGAGATCACCCATCATAGTACTGCTCTCACCCAAGCACATTTCACTGAAAAGTTCTCATGGGATTTGGTGTGCTGGTGCGATTGCGCCCATTGGAGATATTCCATAAATTGTGCTTATGCGCAACCCGTCTGTGCCGCGGTAAGGCTTCAAACTATCCAAAATTAGAGATACGTTTCCCACCAGATGCGCCTGCGGCTCATCTGCGCACAACTCTGTGTGTCGTGCGCCCCGCAGATATCTTTCTAAATTGCGGTCATAATGGCGAATCGGATGATCGTGCGTGAACTTATGGCAATTTTTAGGTGTGCCTCCACGAACGTGTGGATCAGCGGGGCCCCTGACTTGTGTTTTTCTCGAGGCATCCCATGGCGTTTTGTCGATCACCGAGTTCTCCAGCGTATGGTGAATTGGATAATTTTGCATGAAGTTATGGAAATTTTCATGTGGCCTCCACACAAGATGTGCGTATTAGCCTAGTGAGCCCCACAACTCGTGTTTTTAGTCTGAGGCATCCCATGGATGACATTTTCGGAGTCGATCGTCGAGTTCTCCAACATCAATGTTAAAATAAAATACAAATAAAAGGAAATAAAATGTGTGATATCAATAGATGGTTCAACATGATGACTTCCGAGGAGGTCACCCATCATAGTACTGCTCTCGCCCAAGCACACTTCACTGAAAAGTTCTCATGGGATTTGGTGTGCTGGTGCGGTTGTGCCCATTGGAGATTTTCCGTAAATTATGCTTATGTGCAACCCATATGTGCCGCAGTAAGGCTTCAAACTAGCTGAAATCGGAGATACGTTTCCCGCGAGATGCGCCTGCAGCTCATTTGCGTGTCGTGGGCCCAGTGATTATCTTTCCAAATTGGGGTCGTAATGGCGAATCGATGATCGTGCATGAACTTATGGCAATTTTTGTGTGGCCTCCACACGAAATATGTGAATCAACCGCAGGGGCCCCACAGCTCGTGTTTTTCAGTCCGAGGCATCCCATCAATGACATTTTCGGTGTCGATTATTGAGTTCTCCAGCGTCAATGATAAAATAAAATAAAAATTAATGAAAATAAAATGAGCATCATCATAGATAGTTGAACACGATGACTTCCCAGGAGGTCACCCATCATAGTACTGCTCTCACCCATCACACTACAAGAACTATAAAAATACAAGATTATAATATTAAAAAGACACTCTGAAATGTTTAATTTAATTAAGATCCACATTGTTTTAAAGTAGCTTTTTATTCCCATCATTTAATTTCTCAAGACTCATGTTATAGTAAGAGTCCATTAACAAATTATAAAAAAATAGAAAAAAAAAACTTTATCACAGCTTTATAAGAACATGAGAATTGACTCTTTCTTTCTCCCATGGTGGAAAAGACATTATACCTCAATTTAACTTTTTAAGCATATGTATGATCTTTCAAATCTCCACATATGTCCAAGTAAAAAAACATACCTTCTCAGTAACACCATTTTCCAAGTTTTCTTCCATGTAACAGGAAAATTGATATGACCCAGATTTAAAACTGACCATTGGATCTGCTTGGGATGGTTTACCACGGGATTAAATCACAGTCGTCTGTGCTTTGCTTCGCGTATTTGTATCAACCGTGGGATAAAACTTCCGGAGGAAAGAACTTGCAGCGTATCGAGAAAATGAAAGATAAGTCTATTGACTTTGAGCAGAAACTCAGAGGAGAGGGAGACTGGGGAGAGAAATTGGTGGTTCTTCCACTAAGGAAGAGGCCAGTGAGGGAAAGAACAGAGAGACGAGAGGAGGAAGAAGAAGAAGTTATAGCAAGCAAAATATCAGTTCTATATCTCTGTTTGTCTTTTTAATCCTATTTATACATCTTTTTCTTTAACTATCTACTAGATCTCAATATTTCTTTACAGTTTTCAAGATCTGCTCTAGGGTTTAGCTATTTTTCTGTTATATGGCAGTGATGTCTGTCTATTTTGGCCAGATGTTGGTTCATTTCTTATTTTTCAGTTATATTGCTGTTGTAGTTTTGTCTAAGTTGGCAAGATCTTTACTTTCTTTCTTATTTTTCAATTATATTGCTGTTGTAGTTGTCTGAGCTGGCCATGTGTGGAAATCTTATGCTGGATCTTGTTCTTGTAGTTTATCTGTCTTATTATTCTGGCAATTTTTAGTGATCTTTTTTTGTTAGGCATGCTTTATTTGGTTATTTGTAATAATATCCTCTGGAATGGCTAAGTTCTCTGTATTCTTTATTCAATAGTGGCTAATGTATGTAATTATTGCTTTATTGGGTAAATTCTTTTAGCCAGAATGGGGCTTTTCTGTTTCTTGTACTCCTAATGTGTTTTTCTATATTTAGGTCCATATCATTACCCCCTTCCCGAACATTGACCTTGTCCTCAAGGTCAAACCTTGGAAAAGCTTTCTGGAACTCCTTAATTGGCATCCAAGATGCATCATTTGTTAACATTCCATCCCATTGGACTAGTATTTCTTTAATAGGCTTATCTGCTTGCAGTCTTGTCCTTTCTTCTAGAATTCTGATGGGTTTGACCAAAGGCAGGCCATTTATGAATTGTGCTAGGAGAATGGTTGGATGTAGCTTGGAGTCTTGCCTGTATTTCTTAAGTCTAGAGACATGGAATACATTATGGATCCTTGCTATTTCTGGAAGTTCCACTCTATAGGCTACTGTCCCTATTTTCTGTAGAATTCTGAATGGACCATAGTATTGCCTTTGTAATTTTGTGTAAGGGTGCAGTGAAACTGACGTTTGTCTGTAGGGTTGTAATTTGATTAACACCAAGTCATTTATCTGAAATTGGAACTTCCTTCTTTTTTTTGTTAGCCATTTGTTGCATTCTGTTTTGAGCTTCCTGTAAATTCTCTTTAAGTTGGTGCAGTATTTTGTCTCTTTGTTGTAATAACGTGTCTACTTCTGTATTGTTAGCTGTATCACCATTGTAAGGTATGATTGTAGGTGGAAGTCTGCCAAAAACTATTTGAAAAGGAGTTTGTGGAAGTATTTACTGAAGTATTGTAGGAAAATTCTGCCCATGGTAGAAACTGGAACCAATTTCTTGGTGTCTCTAGCACAAAACCCCTAAGGTATTGTTCTAATGTCCTATTGGTGACTTATTTTTGGCCATTTGTTTAGGGATGATAAGCATTACTGTGGCTGAGTGTTTTTCCACTTAACCTAAATAACTCCTGCCAGAAATTACTCATAAAGATATGATCCATGTCTGATACTATGCTCTGTGGTATGCCATGTAATTTGCATATATCTGAGATGAAAATGTGAGCAATAGATGTTGTTGTAAAGTTGCTTTGAAGGGCTGAAAAATGTGCATACTTAGAGAGTCTGTCTACTACCACTAGGATAGCTATTTTGCTATGAGATCTGGGTAATCCCTGTAAAGTCCATAGAAAGTTCCTCCCAAATAGTGATGGTATAGGCAAAGGTTGCAATAGCAGTTTCGCGATTATACTTTACTTGTTGACATATAGGGCATGTTGAAATAAACTGCTGAATGTCTTGCTTCATCTTTTTCAAATAAAACTGTTGAGTAATTATTGCTAATGTTCTTTTAATTCCACAGTGTCCTCCTACTGGTGTTGAGTGTAGTTCTCTCATAATGGTAATTCTTACTTTTGAATCTGTAGCTATAACAATTCTATCTTTATAATATACTAATCCATTGGAAACTCTATGCTTTGAAAAGAGCTCTGAGTTTTCTGTTATCTGCTGATAGAGTTGTTGTAATTCTGGAATGGTTTGTATTTCATCTTTAATTTGTTGTAATAAGGAAGTGAATTATTGGATGTAAGCATATCAACTTTGATATGTAGAGATTTTTGGGCTATCTGATGTAGAGTGTTCTTCTGGAGTATAAATCTTTCTGGACAAAGCATCAGCTGCTTTGTTTATGATCCCTGGTTTGTATTCTATGGTGTAATAAAAACCAAGGAGTTTAATTAAGAACCTTTATTGTTCTGGTGTCTGCATTATTTGTTGCATTAGTTCTCTAATGCTTTTCTGATCTGTTCTGATGGTGAACTTGTTGCCTAACAGATATTGTCTCCATCTTCCTACTGCTTCTATTATGGCATATAGTTCTCTTGCATAAGTTGATGATCTCTGTAAGGTTGGAGATAGTTTCTTGCTGAAATAAGTAATAGGATGACTATTTTGAATTAATATTGCTCCTATTGCAGTACCTGAAGCATCTATTTCTATGATAAAAGGTAGAGTAAAATTTGGAAATGCTAATACATGTAAAGATACCATAGCTTGTTTAGGCTGTATGAATGCTTTTTGAGACTCTTCTGTACACTAGAATTGCTATTTAGCTAGCATTGATGTTAATGGTGCAGTAATTGCTGCATACTATTTTACAAATTTTCTATAATAGCTTGTTAAACCCAGGAATCCTCTTAACTATTTAACTGAAATTGGAAATGGTCATGATTGTACTGCTTCTATTTTCTTCTGATTAGCTTCTATTCCTTGGACTGATAATATGTGGCCTAAATATTCTATCCTTTCCTGGATGAATGAGCATTTGGAGGGTTTGATAAACAAGGTATTTTGTTTCAATTTTTCCAATACTGCTTGTAGATGTTGTTGATGTTGCTCTAAGATGGGGCTGTATATTAGAATATCATCAAAGAATACCAACATAAATTTGCGTAAGAAAGGTTTAAGTACTATATTCATCATGGCTTGGAAGGTTGAGGGTGCATTGGTTAATCCAAATGGCATTCTTTCATAATTTTGTATATATACTCTCTTGGTATAAAATCTAGAAAATAGTTGCTCCATGTAATTCATCCATTAATTCTTCTGGAGTTGGAATGGGGAATCTGTCAGGGGTGGTGACTTTGTTTAGTGCCCTATAATCTACACAAAATCTCCAAGTCCCATCTTTTTTTAATTAGTAATGTTGGTGAGGAGAAAGGGCTTGTACTCTCCCTTATTATCCCTGTATCTAACATTTCTTTGATTAACTTCTCAATTTATGTCTTCTGAAAATGTGGATATCTGTAGGTTTTAACCCTTATTGGTTGAGTTCTAGGTGACAGATTAATATGATGATCTATGTCCCTTTTTGGAGGTAAGTCTGATGGTGCTTGAAATAATTCTTGATATTGATGTAATACCTGTTGTATATGTGCAGGTAAGCTATTAAATTCCCTTGATGTGGATTCTGTCAGCATTGATACTTCTCTGATATGTAGGTAGGATGCTATCTCATCCTTGTTTTGCAGCTTTGTAAACTGATGTAAGGTAATGCTTTCCACTTTGAAGTCGTATCCGTTGCGGTTGTACTATTGTGTCATTATATTTGAATTTCATGATTAACTTTTTTTTGAATGCATTCTCCCAATTGCTCTAGCCCTTTACCACACATACCACATCCACTCCTTGCATTGGCGAGAAGGTACGATCATTATGAATGTATATCCTTGTAGTTTGATGGATATGTTGCAACAAACTCCTGAGCATTTTAATGTTTCTCCATTTCCTACTAATACTTTTAAAATTGATGCAGGTGTGACTGTGTGGTCAATGAACTTGGCTAGTTTGGATTGAATAAAATTGTGGGTTGAACCATTATTAATCAGTACTTGTACTGGTTTATTGCCAATCATCTCTTGTAATCTCAATGTTCTCAGGTTTGATTGACCTGTGAATGCATTGAAGCTTATTTCTGGAATATCTTCATGTATTAACTGATTTTCTTGGTGGTTTTTTCTTGCGGGTTGTAGTCTTGATCATCATTGACCACCATGAGGGCAAATAGCTTTGATTTACATGTGTAGCCCCTATGGTATTTCTTATCACAGTTAAAACATAATCCTTTTTGCTTTCTTTCCTCTAATTGTATTGTTGTAAGTCTTTGGATTGGTATATTTGGCTTGTTATTATTGCTGTTGTTGTGATTTGGCATGACTGGGGTGGGAAGCAATGGCTACTATTGTTTGATTGAAACGTGAGCTTCTTGCTATATAAACATCATCTGCTAGTCTGTCTTCCATTAATTTTGCAAGTTTGAAGGCTTGTTATAGTGAAGTTGGTTGTAATGCTCTGACTTCTCTTTTGATATCTTATCTTAGTCCAGATTCAAAGCAACTTTGGAGGAATTCAAGAGGAATTTCTGAAATTTGGTTAGCCAATTCTTCAAACTCATTGTAAAATTCTTGTATAGTTTTTCTTTATTATAATTTGGATAATTGTCCCCTTAAATCTCTGTATAATGAAGGTCCAAATCTCTGTATTACCTGTTCTTTGAAATTTTGCCAAGAATGCAATTGCTTATTAAGGTGCATTCATTGGAACCAACTTAGAGCAGGTCCATTCATATAAACTGATGCAATTATGAACTTTTGTTCTTCTGAACGATTGTAATACTAAAAAAATTGGCCTACTTTGAATAGCCATCCTCTTGGGTTTTTTCCAGTAAACCGGGCCATGTCTACCTTTACTGGTCTTGAATTTTGAGTGTGTGACCTAATTTGAGGATTAATTTCTATAGGGTTTGAGTTACATACCTGTGATTCTTTACTCTGTGGCTGTTGTTCTTGACAAGATTTATCCAGTTTATCTTCAATTGCTGATAATCTGCATGATACTTCATTTAATATGACAGTAATTGATGTCATCTATTCATCATTCTTGTTTAATCTTCCTACACATTCTTCCAAGGTTTTTGTTGTATGTCTTGTGCTGTCTACCATTGTTGCTTGCAGGAATCAATGAGAGCACCAATGATAAGACCCAGATTTAAAATTGACCATTGGATCTGCTTGGGATGGGTTACCACGGGATTAAATCACAATGATATGGACCCAAACAGAGAAAAATACATCAGGAGTACAAGAGACAGAAAAGCCCCATTCTGGCTAAAAGATTTTACCTAATAAAGCAATAATTACATACATTAGCCACTATTGAATATAGAATACAGAGAACTTAGCCATTCCAGAGGATATTATTACAAATAACCAAATAAAGCATGCCTAGCAAAAAAAAGATCACTGAAAATTGCCAGAATACTAAGACAGGTAAACTACAAGAATAAGATCCAGCACAAGATTTCCACACATGGCCAGCTCAGACAACTACAACATCAATATAACTGAAAAACAAGAAAGAAAGTAAAGATCTTGCTAACTCAGACAAAACTACAACAATAATATAACTGAAAAATAAGAAATGAACCAACATCTAGCCAAAACAGACAGACATCGCCATATAGAAAATAAAACTAAATCCTAGAGAAAAATGTAAAGAAATATTGAGATCTAGTAGATAGTTAAAGAAAAAGATGTATAAATAGGACTAGAAAGACAAACAGAGATATAGAACTGATATTTTTCTTGCTACAACTTCTTCTTCTTCCTCCTCTTCGTCTTCTCCCGGAGCCTCTTCTTTCCCTCTGGATCGTCTTCTTCCCTCAGCGAAAGAAACCTAAATTTCTCCCTGAGTCTCCCCTCTCCCTCTCTGCATAATTCTCTGGAGTTTATGGCCGCTCAAAGAGCCGAATAGACTTATCTTTCATTTCCTCGATACGCTGTGAGTTCCTTCCTCCGGAAGTTTCATCCCACGGCTGAGACAAATACGTGAAGCAAAGCACAGACGACTGTGATTTAATCCCGTGGTAACCCATCCCAAGCAGATCCAACGGTCAGTTTTAAATCTGGGTCATATCAAAAATGCTAACATAAGTTCTACGAACTTCCCTATGGAAAGAGTATGGATCCGTTTGATTTGGCTAACGGAGAATGATGACTGGAAGAAGAACTGTCACTTTGCTCTTGCAAGCAGCTAGGATGGAGTTTCAAAATAGAGAATAAAAGTTTAGATTATTCAAAAACATTGTACCCTGAATCAGAGAAACCTAGTAGAGTGAATGGAACATTAAATGAAAAGAAAGAAGAAGAAAATTGGAGTTTTTTTAACCTTAATCAAAAAGTAAGAGTGGAAGCCACCTTTGCGCACCTTTAAAAGTAGAGTAAGACAGTTACACAACTTTGTTTCACAATAGCTGTGTGACTGGTAATAAGAAGAGAAATATGTTAGCGAAGAGCATGTTTGCCTCATAGAAGCTTTGGGCTCCAATAATGAAAGATTAAGCTATGGGAGAAGAAAAACCCTAACCTTAATCCAAAGCAGAAACTACCAGTGAAGAGCAAGAAATGTGTTTTGTAGAGGGAATAATGGTAGATAAAACTGAGAGAGAGTAGAAACAAGAAACCCTGATCTCATGGCCATAAGAAGCAGCAAAACCCTCTCTAATTCCCTCTCGCCATCTCCTTCTCTCTGAGAAATGTATTGAAGGAAGGAGGGCGTTCAAATACTGTGTAGATCCAAAGCAAAAACTACCAACGAAGAGAAGGGAAATGCGTTTCGCGGAGGTAATAATGGTTGATAAGACTGAGAGAGACGAGAAACTAGGAGCCCTGGTCTCATGGAAACAAGAGCAGCAAAACCCTCATCTCTCTTGCCATGTCCTTCTCTCTCAGAATCGTATTGAGGAAGGAGGGCCGCTCGACACTTCAAATACCCGTGCTCTACTTTGTCATAACTAAATATTATATTTTAAATAAAAGTAAAAAAAATAGTTTAAATAAAAATCAAATAGATAATACTTCCAATATTAACATATAATATACATCTTAGAATTTATTAAAGATATATTTGAGATAACTTATTTATACTTTTATTTGAATAATTCTTTATCACATTCTTATTTATTTCTAAACTTTTAATTTAAAAATTTATTATGATTAAATTAAGTAGCATAATCATATTTATTATATAAAAAATAATTATCTAGCTATTTTTAAAGAGAGAAAAATAAGAAACATTAAATCAACTTTTAACAAAATTTTAAAAAAATTTATGGACAATGGAGAAATATTAATATACTTTTCATTCTATTACTTTTATGATATATTTCTTTTATTATAAAAAAATTTTGGCTTTATATACTTCATAAAATTTTTATTTGAGCAAATATGATATGATCCCATATCCTCTAAAGTGCAAATTATAACATACAAAAGAATTACCATTACAATAATCCATTACGAAGTTTGAAACAAAATAACAATCCAGAACAATATACAACAGATAATAGCTCAAATCATTACAAGAACCTCTATTCATCTTTATTGCCTTTCGTAATTATACTGAAGAACAAGGGTAATTACAGTACAAAAGATTAAAGAATCATACAATAGCAGTTCAAGGTCTTTGGAACTAAAAAACAGACTACTTACACTTTCAACTTTCTCACGAAATAACGGCCAAAGAACAAATGCTCGAAATAACTTCCAGAATAGCTAGTAAAACAAGAAGACTAATAGCATGAGATCAAGATCTCCAACAGAATACAGTAACATGAGAATATCCAACGAATAGCAATCAGTTGAGCGAGCAAAGAAAACTATAAATAGAGATCAGAGAGGAATGAAAAAGGTTGAAGAATTTATCTCAAGAACTCCTCTGTTTCTAGCTTCTCAGTCTTCTCCCTCTTTCCCCAGTCTTTCTCATCCCTCTGCAGAACATTTCTCACGGTGGAAATCTCACAGAGCAAATCCCAGGCTCCTCCTTCTCTCTCGAGGTCTTCGACATCCACGAGATCATTTCTGATCTTCACCGGATCGACCCTCTGGGATCTTCTCCCTCTCCCTCGATCTACCTCGAACCCTAGACAACTCTTGAGACCGAAAGGAAATGAGGCAGTTAGATTCAAACCGATTCAATCCTTCCATTCAATTCCACCGGATCGAGAACGCCTCCACTAAAGCTCATCCAATCCTCGCCAAAGACGGATCAAGCCGGCGAGTGAACACAGTAATCCACTCGGGATAACAATAATGGGAAAGATCAATAAAAATCCAAGTCGAGAAACGCGAAATCGGCTCAAGTAAGAAGAAAGAAAACTCGATCCAAGGGAGCCCATCCAACGGTAGAAGAAAGGCGTTAGATCCAACGGATCTAAAAGCTCCCGATAACGTTTCCTTCTTTAACTCAGCCGGGTTAACTCACTTGAAAAGGGTTTGACTCAATTTCTTGACTCAACTCACATGATTGGAGCAGATGTGAGCGGACTTCAAAGGAATTTATCACTCAAGCTCACTGTATCAAGCTAATTACAGAAGTTAATCACCCTCTAAGCTGTAATTACAGAAAAAGAATCATATCATTGGTGCTCTCGTTGACTTCCCACTCTCGTTGACTTCCCACTCTTGTTGAGAGTCCCACAACTCACACCACCTACAACACTCAGAAAATGGCAGAAGGAACCAGAAATAATGCCAAAACACTTGAAGCATGTGTTTGCAGTTGAACAACAATGAACGAAGAAATGACCTCAATCACTATGGCATTGAATGAAATATCAAAGAGATTGACATCAATAGAAAAGGTTAGAAAAATAGCCTCAAAGCGGTGTGTGATGCATCCCTTGATGAATCCTATTCTCCAAACATACCACATACACACCCATATCAATGCCTCTTAAAATAGATATGCCAAGATTTAATGGAGAAGATCCTAGAGGATGGATCTTTAAAGCGAAAATTTTTCAGATTATCAATCCTCGAGATCAAAATTTTTAATATCCTCAATATACATGGATGGACGCTTTGGTATCAATGGATGCAAAACAAATAAACAATTGCCAGTTCAAAGAACAAATTATGCAAAGATTTGGCCCTTCTCTCTACAGTTAAGAGGAGAACTAGCTAAGCTTCAACAAACAACGATTAGTTTTATCGAGTTTGAAGACCTAGCTAACCAAATGTCGATATCCCATAGGAATTGCTACAAAGTTGCTTTGAATCGGGCTTAAACCAGAAATTAGAAGAGAAATCGAGCCTACAACCTACTTCATTACAACAAGCATTTCAATTGGCCAAGCTAATGGAGGATAGGCATCGATACAAATACAATAAAAGAGTAAAACAATAGAAATACAGAAACACCAACTACCTAATCCACCAAATGGCAATCAATATAGCAACAAACGCCCTTAGCCAACTTATGTGCATTCATGAGTGTCAATGAAGAACAAGAATATCAACTACGATTATAGTCAACCAAATTCATGGATACAAGAAAATCCATTAGAAACAAGCTTCAAATATCAGCCTTTTAATCCGGGATATATAAGTGTCTAATTATAAATTAGTATACATAGTAAGCAATAATTCGACCATTGAAGTAGCTTAGAAGTATAATTCAGATATATTCTCTAAGGCCATCAAGCGATTAAAAGAAGAAATGCCGAGAATTAGAAGCAAAGATTGAGGCACAACAAGCTTTCAATACCAATTAAAGAGTCTCAAAGAATTCCCAAAGCAAAGTCAACATTACTAATAGATGAGTCCGGTTTAGCATGAGGTAATCCTACATGATCATGAGCATACAGAGGCAGAAACAATACTACAACAAGGGATAGGTTCTTACATCTACATCAGCAAGAGCCATCCAATTAAGTAGAACAAAAGAAATTATAGCAATCAGATATAGTAATCAGATTGCTACTTTAAGAGTCAGAAGGAGGGAAAGTATCAGCGCTGAGAAGATTGAAGGAACAGAGAAAGCAAATGTTCAATTTTGACCTTGAGGACAAGGTCATGGTGAGAGAGGGAGTAATGATATGATCCCATATCCTCTAAAGTGCAAATTATAACATACAAAAGAATTACCATTACAATAATCCATTCTGAAGTTGAGCGGCGGAAATAACAATCCAGAACAATATACAAATGTAGCTCAAATCATTACAAGAACCTCTATTCATCTTTTATGACCTTTCGGGTAATTATACTGAGAAAGAACAAGGGTAATTACAGAGTATTAGAATGTTACAACCAGCAGTTCAAGCAGTCTTTGGAACTAAAACAAAACAGACTACTTACACTTTCCGAAAACTTTCTCTCAAATAATACGGCCAAAGAACAAATGCTCGAAATAACTTCCAGAATAGCTAGTAAAACAAGAAGACTAATAGCATGAGATCAAGATCTCCAATACACGCAGAATATCCAGCAGAATACAAATCGATTCTGAGAGCAGGCAAGCGAAAACTATAAATAGAGATCGAGGAATGAATGAAAAGGTTGAAGAATTTATCTCAAGAACTCCTCTTCTAGCTTCTCGTCTTCTCCCTCTTTCAGTCTTTCTCATCCTCTCAGAACATTTCTCACGGTGGAAGCCAGCGAAATCCTGTAACGGAGCAAATCCCACAGAGCTCCTCCCTTCTCTGTCTCGAGGCTGTTCCGACATCCTGAGATCATTTCTACGGTGGATCTTCGATCGACCCTCGCGGTGATCTTCTCCTCTCCGATCTACCTCGGGAACCTAGACAACTTCGCGAGCACGAGAGAGGCACGAGTTAGATTCAAACCGATTCAATCCTTCCATTCAATTCCCACGGCGGATCAGCAGCTGTACTCCACTAAAGCTCATCCAACGATCCTCAGCCAAAAGACGGATCAAGCCGACAGCGAGTGAACACCTGTAATCCACTCAGGATAACAATAATCGAGCACAAGATCAATAAAATCAAGGGTCGGAAAAGCGAAATCGGCGCTCAGTAAGAAGAAAGAAAAACTTCGATCCAAGGAGCCCATCCAACCGCTAGATCCAAAGGATCTAAAGCTCCGATAACGCTTTCCTTCTTTAACTCGGTAGGGTTAACTCACTTGAAAAGGGTTTGACTCAATTTCTTGACTCAACTCACACACCCAATTGGAACAGAAATGAGGACTTCGAATTTATCACTCAAGCTCCGTATCAGCTAATTACAGTTAATCACCTGGTAATTACAGAAAAAGAATCATATCATTGGTGCTCGTTGACTTCCCACTCTCGTTGACTTCCCACTCTTGTTGAGAGTCCCACAACTCACACCACCTACAACACTCAGGAAATGGCAGAAGGAACCAGAAATAATGCCAAAACACTTGAAGCATGTGTTACCAGTTGAACAACAATGACAAAGACCTCAATCACTATGGCATTGAATGAAATATCAAAGAGATTGACATCAATAGAAAAGGTTAGAAAATAGCCTCAAAGCCGTGTATGTGATGCATCCCTTGATGAATCCTATTCTCCAAACATACCACACACACACATATCAATGCCTCTTAAAATAGATATGCCAAGATTTAATGGAAGATCCTAGAGGATGGATCTTTAAAGCGAACAATTTTTTCAATATTATCAATCCTCAGGATGATCAAAATTTTAATATCCTCAATATACATGGATGGACCGCTTTGAGTGGTATCAATGGATGCAACAAATAAACAATTGCATTCTTGGCCAGTTCAAAGAACAAATTATGCAAAGATTTGGCCCTTCTCTACAGTTTAAGAGGAGAACTAGCTTCAACGACAAACAAAACAAGCAGTTTTATCGAGTTTGAAGACCTAGCTAACCAAATGTCGATATCCCATAGGAATTGCTACAAAGTTGTTGCTTTGAATCGTGGCTTAAACCAGAAATTAGAAGAGAAATCGAGCCCTACAACCTACTTCATTACAACAAGCATTTCAATTGGCCAAGCTAATGGAGGATAGGCTATCGATACGAAATACAACAAATACAAGAGAAAAGCAACAAATACAAACACCAACACTAATCCACCAAATGGCAATCAATATAGCAACAACCCTTAGCCAACTTATGTGCATTCATGAGTGTCAATGAAGAACAAGAATATCAACTACATTATAGTCAATGAAATTCGGTGGATACAAGAAAATCCATTAGAAACAAGCTTCAAATATCACCTTTTAATCCGGGTTAAACAGAAGATATATAAGTGTCTAATTATAAATTAGTATACATAGTAAGCAATAATTGACCATTGAAGTAGCTTAGAAGTATAATTGATAGCCAATTCTCTAAGGCCATCAAACGATTGCAAAGAAGAAATGCCGAATTAGAAGCAAAGATTGAGGCACAACAAGCTTTCAATACCAATTAAAGAGTCTCAAAGAATTCCCAAAGCGAGAAAGTCAACATTACGATATCTAATAGATGAGTCCAGTTTAGCATACAGGTAAGTAAATACATGATCATGAGCATACAGAGGCAGAAACAATACTACAACAAGGGATAGGTTCTTACATCTACATCAGCAAGAGCCATCCAATTAAGTAGAACAAAAGAAATTATAGCAATAGTCAGATTGCTACTTTAGTCGAGGAAGGAGGAAAGTATCAAGCTGAGAAATAGATTGAAGGAGAGAAAGCAAATGTTCAATTTTGACCTTGAGGACAAGGTCATGGGTGAGGAGTAATGATATGATCCCATATCCTCTAAAGTGCAAATTATAACATACAAAAGAATTACCATTACAATAATCCATTACTGAAGTTCGAGCGGGAAATAACAATCCAGAACAATATACAACGATAATAGCTCAAATCATTACAAGAACCTCTATTCATCTTTATACTGACCTTTCGTGGTATACGTGAAGAACAAGGGTAATTACGTAACGTAAAGATTACAGAATCGATACAACCAAGGTTCAAAGGTCTTTGGAACTAAAGCAAACAGACTACTTACACAGCTTTCCGAAAAGAAAACTTCCTCACAGAAATAACGGCCAAAGAACAAATGCTCGAAATAACTTCCATAATAGCTAGTAAAACAAGAAGACTAATAGCATGAGATCAAGATCTCCAACAGAATACACAGGGCAAATGATATCCAGCGAGAATACATGATTCTGAGCAAGCAACTATAAATAGAGATCAGAGAGGAATGAAAAAGGTTGAAGAATTTATCTCAAGAACTCCTCTATTTCTAGCTTCTCAGTCTTCTCCCTCTTTCCCCAGTCTTTCTCATCCCTCTCAGAACATTTCTCACGGTGGCAGAAATCACCATGAGCAGCAATTCCCTCCTCCCTTCTTCCTGCGACATCACGAGATCATTTCTACGATCTTCCGGATCAACCTCCGGTAAGGATCTTCTTCCTCTCCCTCCGATCTACCTCAGGAACCCTAGACAACTTGAGACACGAAGGAAATGAGGCGGAGTTAGATTCAAAGCGATTCAATCCTTCCATTCAATTCCCCAACGGATCAAACGCGTACTCCACTAAAGCTCATCCAACGATCCTCACCAAAAGACGGATCAAAGGAGTGAACACGTAATCCACTGGGATAACAATAATCGGCAAGATCGAATAACAAATCCAAGGGTCGAGAAAAGCGAAATCGGCTCAAGTAAGAAGAAAGAAAACTCGATCCAAGGGAACCCATCCAACGGTCGAGAAGAAAAGGCGCTAGATCCAACGGATCTAAAAGCTCCCGATAACGTTTCCTTCTTTAACTCAGCCGGGTTAACTCACTTGAAAAGGGTTTGACTCAATTTCTTGACTCAACTCACACCCAACAGACCCAATTGGAACAGTAAATAGAGCCAGACTTCAATTCAGAAGGAATTTATCACTCAAGCTCACTGTATCAAATCTAATTACAGAAATTAGAAGAGAAATCACTCTATCAACACCAATTACAGAATTTAGCATCGTATCAAAATATATTTTCTAAATTTTAATTTAAAGATCTATTCAAAATTTTATCTTAGATAAAACTACTTTTTTTATAATAATATAAAATATAGTCATATGAAGATACTTTTTATTATATTATTTGTATGATGTATTTTCTTTTATTATAAAAATTTAACTTTATATACTTCATAAAATTTTTTTTTGGACAAATATGTTTTTAAAATGTTTATTTAAATAGATATATTCAAAATAATATCTTAGATTAAACTATATTTATTGTGTCAATGGGTGTTGCTAATGGTCTAAATGGTAGCAATTGTTACATTTTTTTACATAAAAAAACATCTCTTAAAATGGATAAATAATTATCTAATTATATGCATGCCTCTCAAATATCATAAGTTTACTTATAATTAAATAATAAAGTCTTAAATATGAAATACAAAGAAGTCCCAAAGGAGAACTAATTAGAAATATAATAAGAAAACACTATATTGTCATCTTTCAATATTAACATATTGATTATGCATACATACATATATATATATATATATATATATATATACACTCACACATTCTTTGATTTGCATTTATTCTTGTACTATTAATGTTTGCTTTTAGTTGATAATCATTATTATAATGAGGGTTGAAGTTAATTTATCAAGTAATACAATTATTTTATGAATAAATTTTAACAAATATTAGAGGAATAACCAATGGATTCTTAGAATAGGAAAATGGAAAGATCTTTCATTATATAGAATTCTAAGTGTGTGATATTATCTAAGCCAATATGGCCAAATATAGCACTTTCGTTTACTTGTCTCTAGCAAGAGTCAAACTAAAATGTTTGTATAAAGTCTGGTCTAGTTTTATTTTCCCCTTTGTTGTTCCAAGCTTTTCTTGCAGATTCTTCATTCTTCTTTATTGTTCTCCTCATGTTCTCTAACCTAGTAAACCAAGCTTCAATGATTTTAGTTACTTAGAAGGTTGTGAGAAGAGTAGAAGATAGAAGTGAAATTACATCTCTTTGTGATTAGCACAAAACAGAATTTTAATTGTTTAAATTGGATTCCTATATGTGTAGAAAAAAAAACAATCATTTCAACTGTTAGTTTAATTACTATCAAAAGAGGGTAAGCTAAAATATGAAATATAATAATATTGATTCTTAAAGAATCATCCTAATGAATTATAAATGGAGAATATTTCTTTGAAAGGTCATTTACATAATAACATAGAATTCTCATATGTTTATATATCTAACACTTAAACTTTCATATTTATATATATAGCACCAAATCTTTAATATTACATCAAAACTAGTACTATCATTAAATTTTTAAAGTGAAATCTCCCTTTTCATATATTGTAAAAGTTCTTTATTTATAAATATCAAATTTTAGATATTAGATATGTAAATGCATAAGAATTATATACTATGTAAGTAAATTTTGTATAATCATATCTTAAAAGAATGGAGCACCACAACAAAAAAGAACATTATATTAGATTTTTCTTTAACATAATAGAATGCCAAAAAGGTTAAAGAATATATATATATATATATATATATATATATCATCCTCTCAAACATTAAGTGAAAATAGAATAAATTTTTTTTTAATTCAACACTCCTAATATAAATCAAGAAAAATGGCTCTAAATTAGTATATATTGTACTGGAGTACAAAATAAATAAGTAATATTTAGTGAGATTCCTTAAATAGGTTTTCTTTAAATAATACTCATCAGCCTAAATAATGATTCAAATCCTAATGTGACATGAATTGATGCAAGGCATGAACAAGTTTTAACACAATAATAGGTGCACACATAGATACAAATCTCATGCAAACTAATATAATAAACTAGTAAATTGATAGGTCTATCATACCTTTTAGGAAGTTAACAAGTAATCAAGGAATATAAGATTTTGTATTTATTGTGATTAAATATGGGATACCACACGAATCTTAGAGATTATTATTTAGGTGATCGAACACATCATTAAGGGGTAAACGATTTTAGTTACTTAGAAGGTTGTGAGAAGAGTAGAAGAAAGGAGTGAAATTACATCTCTTTGTGATTAGCACAAAACAAAATTTTAATTGTTTAAATTGGATTCCCATATGTGTAGAAAATAATCATTTCAAGTATTAGATTAATTACTATCAAAAGAGGGTAAGCTTAAATATGAAATATAGTAATATTGATTCTTAAAGAATCATCCTAATGAATTATAAATGGAGAATATTTCTTTAAAAGGGCATTTACATAATAGCATAGAATTCTCATATGTTTATATATCTAACACTTAAACTTTCCTATTTATATCAATAGCACCAATTCTTTAATATTACATCAAAAGTAGTACTATCATTAAATTTTTAAAGTGAAATGTCCCTTTTCATATATAGTAAAAGCTCTTTATTTATAAATATCAAATTGTAGATATTAGATATGTAAATGCATAATAATTATATACTATGTATGTAAATTTTGTATGATCATAGCTTAAAAGAATGGAGCATACCACAAAAAAAAGAACATTATATTAGTTTTTTTAACATAATAGAATGCCAAAAGGTTAAAGAATATATATATATATATATATATATATATATATATATATATATATATATATATATATATATATATATATATATATATATATATATATATATATATATATATATATATATATATATATATAAAAGCTTTGTAAGTTGTTTATCATCATATATAATCCTCTCAAACATTAAGTGAAAATAGAATAATTTTTTACTTAATTCAACACTCCTAATATAAATCAAGAAAAATGGCTCTAAACTAGTGTATATTGTAAGGGAGTACAAAATAAATAAGTAATTTTTAGTGAGATTCCTTAAATAGATTTTTCTTAAAATAATACTCATCAACCTAAATAATGATTCAAATCCTAATGTCACATGAATTGAGTGTAAAGTATGAACAAGTTTTTAAAACAACACAATAATAGGTGCACACATAAATACAAATTTCATGCAAACTAATATAATAAACTAGTAAATTGATAGGTCTATCATACCTTTTAGGAAGTTATCAAGTAATCAAGGAATATAAGATTTTGTATTTATTGTGATTAAATATGGGATATCACATGAATCTTAGGGATTATTATTTAGGTGATCAAACACATCATTAAGGGGTAATATACCATCCTGAAGAATAGAAATGTCTCTCTATAATGGATTCAATCACTTACTAAAGACTCATAAGGCTGATATATTTATATGTAAAAAGAGATTTTTCCATTGCCCTACATGGATGAAAGTATGACAATGTTTATTTTAACCTAAGTTGCAATTCCCTAAAAGAGCAAGATCTCATAGTTAATTACATTTTAGAAGATGTGATCTTCTAAGAAAACTCTTGATTAAAGTAGTTGAATAATGTCCTTATAGATTTCAAAGTTTAAGTCTAGGCTATTAAATTTAAAAATCAAATAAGATGGATTGAGCATAACATCTCTTTTAGAATTCCAAATTAGAAGATGTAAAAAGTGATTTGATATTAACAAGCAATAAGAAACAACACAATAATAGGTGCACACATAGATACAAATTTCATGCAAACTAATATAATAAACTAGTAAATTGATAGGTCTATCATACCTTTTAGGAAGTTATCAAGTAATCAAGGAATATAAGATTTTGTACTTATTGTGATTAAATATGGGATACCACACGAATCTTAGGGATTATTATTTAGGTGATCGAACACATCATTAAGGGGTAATATACCATCCTGAAGAATAGAAATGTCTCTCTATAATGGATTCAATCACTTACTAAATACTCGTAAGGCTGATATATCTATATGTAAAAAGAGATTTTTCCATTGCCCTACATGGATGAAAGTATGACAATGTTTATTTTAACCTAAGTTGCAATTCTATAAAAGAGCAAGATCTCATAGTTAATTACATTTTAGAAGATGTGATCTTCTAAGAAAACTCTTGATTAAAGTAGTTGAATAATGTCCTTATATATTTCAAAGTTTAAGTCAAGGCTATTAAATTTAAAAATCAAATAAGATGGATTGAAAGAACATCTCTCTTTAGAATTCCAAATTAGAAGATGTAAAAAGTGATTTGATATTAACAAGTAGTAAGCTCTTTAACTTATTTTATGGTTGGGCTTTATACTTTTTAAAGTGAAATTTATTTTTAGTTTTGAGCTTGACATTTTATTTGAATACAAGGACATAAAACTCCAATAACAAAAAATTGTGGAAGCCTAAGCAGTGAGTACTTATTCTTGTAACAAAAGAGAAATAAGTTGCCTCATATCTTAAAATTAAAGGTGCTTTTAGAAGAGAAGCTCTACCTAGTCAAACGAAAAGAAATGGGATTTATTGGTACACTCTTATTAAAGGGTATGAACCTATCATGACTCTTCTAAACTTATAAACCACTTGGATGAGCTACTAGCAAACACCTTTACACTTTAAATACATAAGTCAAGTATTATGAAATGTAAGATGGTTTAAGATTTTTTTATTAAGAAAATCTAAAAACATAAACTCACCCTATTAATTAGAATCATGTTATGTATGAAGAGTTTCTAACTAATACAATAATTTTATTATTTTCATAGATTTTATTAGACACTAAATTTATTTATCAAAGGTCTTATGTATGTAATTATGCCTATATGTATAAAATATTAAAAGTAGCAAAAGACAAAATTAGAGTTTAAAGGGTCTTCCCAAGAAGGGTGATAATCTTCTTTAGACAGATGCTCTCTTATATGCATTTGGGTGAATGACCCATTTAAGAAGATAAAGTAATATGCATCATGACTCTCCAACCTAGATTAATTAGAGTAATCTGCATCATAGTTCTAACAAATGCAACACTTTGCAGGAGTGTTAGAAAGGTCTTTTAAAAGAACTTATAGATAAATCATAGGGAGCATATTCATCTTAGAGGACAATATTTTAGTATTTCCCATCGGATTGATCATCTTAAGAATCATTAAGCTATCAATGAACTCATTAAGAAAGTCAAAGTAGATGCCCCACATATGATGGAGTCCATGATCATAATTGGTTTCTAGATTGGCTAACATAAATGGATAAATTATTTGATTAATACCAAATGGATGACTATCAAAGCACAATGGATGAAACTTATGATCTATAACCAATGTAATGAAACATAATCAACTTACTACCAATGTTTAGAAAGTATGAGAAATTATGATAGAAATTACATGATTAATTAATTGATGAAGTTTTGATAGGAATAGAATCTTACTTAGAAATCAATGAAAAAATGAGATTATTGATTTGTAGATGCAATTTAATTACATACAATACAAAAAAAAATATATGAAAAAAAAAAAAAATAAAAAAAAATTAAAAAAAAAAAAAAAATTTTTTTTTTAACAAATATATATATATACACACACATATACACACACACACACACACACACACACATATATATATATATATATATATATATATATATATATATATATATATATATATATATATATATATATATATATATATATATATATATTCAACCGCTTTCCCTAACATTATGTTAAGGTTTATTTAGATATGGGTTCTACTTCTTATGAATGCAAGCCATCATAATTAATTACCCCACTTACCACAGTAAGAGAGGACTCTCAATTAAAGTTGGAAATAAGCATATATTTCTAATATAAATTAGTGTCTAGTGGTATGTGTGGTATGGCATAAATGATTGTCTAAGAGGAATATAACAATAATCTCGATCAAGATCCCATGATTCCATTATCCTAGAATTGCATTATTTTAGTCTCCCAACAACAAATGGCTAGTCCTAATGTCTAGGGAGTCTGATTTGTAATCATGAGTTACCCGGTCTCAGATATCCCAGTAGACCAGAAGTTTAGTGGGGTGTTTGCATGATGAACGTATAGATTTGACTTACATCCCTTAGAATGCCATTTGGGTGTTCGCATGGTGAAACAATATATTGGACTTACATCACTTTGAAATGTCATATGGGTGTTTGCATCATGAATGGATAGATTGGACTTACATTCCTTTGGAATGCCATTAAATATAAGGGTGTTCAGATGGTAAATGAACGAATTATAGGGTGTTCACAAGGCAAATGGATAGAAGACTGGGCTTACATCCCTTTGGAATGCTAGTAAATATAAAGGTGTTCACATGGTGAACAAATATATTAGACTTACATCCCTTTGGAATGCTAGCAGGGTTTGCATAGAGAACATTTAGATAGATTGACCTTACTTCCCTTTGGAATGCCAAAATTATAGGGTTGTTTGCATGGAATAAATAGATAGATTAGCCTTATATTCTTTTAGAATATCATTAATTATAAGGGTGTTCACATGGCTGTTGACATCACTTTTGGAGTGAGTCATTGACCACCACATCATAGATCTAGGACTCTTATATACACTAAGAGATCTTTAGTCATAAGACACTTCTAGTGACTAGGTGAACACTTAACCTAAGCCTAGAGACTTAGAAGGGTTAGCCATAAGGGTTATGCCTTGGGATTTAAGAAGACTTGCCCATCCTGTGGCCTAAACCCAACCTATGTTTACCTTCTCAAACCAAACCTCAAATTCAATTCAAATACCAAATCCAAATCCAAATCCCAAACCAAATGATTGAAACTCATAATCAAATCCAAAATCAAAATCCTACCTATGCCCTATAATTTTATCTTCTAGGCTTAACCCTATCCAAATTCAAATAAATCCAAATTCAATTGATCAATTCAATCCCTCAATCATTTATCAAATTCAAGTCAAACTCAATTCCAAATGATTGAAACCCAAAAATAAATTTAAACTCCCAAATCCCCTTTAAGCCTTATGATTGAATTCCATGGACTTAGCCAAATCTCCACCCAATTCAATCCAAACTTGATTGATCTCCTCATAAATCAATCATATATTCATTTATATTCACAAATATAAATGAAATATAAACTCTAATAACCAAAACCAAATTAAACTAAGTCCAAATCCAATCAAATCCCAAGCTAGCCCATATGGACCTACCTCCATGAGCTTAGTCAAATTTGTTTCCAAATCACTCCAAACTCAAGTGATTTTCTCATAAGACATTTATATCTTCATTTATATTCACAAATATAAATAAAATATAAATTCAAATAGCTAAAACCAAATCCAAAATCAAATCAAAACCCAATTCAAACCCTTTAAGCTAATTCCTTGAACTTGGCCAAAACCCACTTAAATCAAGCCAAAATCAATGGATTTTCTATTGAATCAATCATTTCTTCAATCACATATCCAAATATAAATGAAACCTACAATTATCAAGCTAAATTGAATCAACCCAAGTCAAACCAAACTTAGCCCTTTCGACTTGAAATTTTCAAATGAACCAAAACTATCATAGCCCAAATTAATTGCATTTGGATTTATATTTCAATCTTAAACTCATATATAAATCCAACTAAACCTTAATCAAAATTAAATCAAGCCAATTGAACCATTTAGGTCCACTTGACCCAAAGTGGCCTAAAGAACCCTTATGAACTAAGTTCTAATCCAACCTAAATTGGATTGAACCGAGCCCATCAAAACCTCATACCATAATCATTGATCACCCTACAATGATCAATTGCTTTAAATTGGGTCAAAAAAAGTTAATTTGGTCATTTGACCAAGTCAACCCTTAGCCCATATGAAATCCAAACTAGCCAAAACTCATCCTACACAAATTGATTCAAACCATTGATTTGCACCAACTCATAATCAAATGATTCAACATGACTTGACCATCAATTAAACCAAACCTAATTGACCATTTGAGCCAAGTTGACCCAAATTGGTCTAAAAGACCAAAATGGGTCAAATCATGATCCAACCCAAATTGATTGCAACCAATGGCTCAAGTTCATTCCAAATTCATTGTTGAACTTGACCAAAGCTTCAATTTGATCAATTGAACCCAACCTAGCGCAATTGACCCACTTAGCCCAAATTGACCTAAAGGGTCTAATAGACAAAATCCAAATTAAATCCAAATTAATTCAAACCAAAGCCTACAATCATTTTCAATTAACCAATTGAACTTGAACCAACACCTAACCCAAGCTAATTTGGCCAATTTGGTCAAATTGGTCAACTTGATCCATTTGACCTATATGAATTCAAATGAGTCAAATTCAAACCTAGGCCAAATTAATTGAAACCACTTGAACTAAAATACTTCAAATCATCATTTGAACCTAACCCAAGCCTTGGTTTGATCCAAATTGACCAATTAATAAATCTAACTCAATATGACCCAAATTAAGCCAAACCCCATGAAACCAACCCATGGGACCTTGCAACCTGACCTAACCCGACCCAAACCCATCCTAGGTCATCCCAAAATCAGCCCAAACCCAATTGAAGCCAAACCCAAGGCAAATCCCCCTTGGATATGCCTCCCCATGTGAGATTTTGCCAAAATTGGTAAAGTTCACTCTCTTATCATCCTTGACAGCCATCAAACACCCATTTTGGGGTCTCACCTACCCACTTACCCCTGTTTTATGTGGGCTAGGCTTGCCATGGACAAAAGAGAGATGAGTTAACTCACCTCCCTCAGAGAACCCAATGGTTCCAAGGAAGATCCATCAGCCATAACAAGCCTTGAACAACCTCCCAAGCATTCCTCAACTCATGGCATGTCACGTGGACTTGATTGTGACCCCTCCGACTCCCTGATGATAGTTGGCCGACTGAATTTGAGGAAGCAATATCATCCATCCACCTCAACCAATTGAGGGGTATACCCTCTTAATTCTCATAGGAAATCACACCATTTGCTTTATCTGCACTCAAAAGAGAGAAATGAAACTCCCTAGCAAGCTCTAGAGCGATTCCAAGCTCTCCCCACTTTGAATTTTCTCTTCCCATGCAAAACCAAAATAGGGGAGCTCATCCTTGATTCCAACTTCCCCATTTCTCAATCAAAACCCAATTGTTCTTACACACACCTTCCACGCACATTGTCAAAGCCAAGCAAGCCTTCCCTCAAGCTCCAAGACCATCGGAGGACGGACTTCAATCAAAACCAAGCATCCAAAGAGGAAATCTTGGCCTTCCGAGCAATCGGTGTGGAACCAATCCAAGTGCTGCTCAACAGGGCTTCATCTCAACTAGGTGAAGCTTCCTCAAGCTTGCGAATCACCATTCTTAGCTTCGGTGAGGTAAATCAGTTAAAACCAAAGTTTAGGCAAAAATATGTTGGAGCTTTGTGAAGAAAATTTGCTTGTGAGCCAATCTTAGCCATTGGATCTTCGTGGATCCCTCGTGCAAAGGTGTGGAGTTATTTTGGAGTGAATCCAAGCTCGGGTAAGCTCAGATCGAGTGATCCATGGCAAACGGGCTTCATCGTTCATCGCTCACGGGAAGAGAGATCATGGGCCGTCCATTCTGTGTGATCAGAATGGACTACCATGTTCAGATCATGTTAGATCATCCATTTAATCCTTTTTTAATTGGCATCCATCCAAGTCAGCTGCAGATGTGACTACTTAATTAGCCAATCCTACAGCACCATGTGGAAAGTACATCACGTCAGTGCGCCACATGACGCCGACGGAATTAAGGCTTAACTTAGGCTATTTAATCCATTTTTAAGGCTAAAACTTCCATAATTCATAACAAATTGTAGAAAAAACTAAAAAAATATGAATAAATGCTCATTTTAAAGATATTTTATAAAGGAATCCACCAAATTTATTAAATTAAATTTGAATAGTAATTTTAGCTTAATTAAGGTTTAATTGAAACATTAATTAATTACTCCTTAATTAATTAAGTAATTACCTCAAATTTTTGAGATTGTTTAGGGGATGACCTCTACCTCCCTTATTTTTCTTGGGATTTATTGGTTAATTAATTGAGGAAGTTGATTGATTAAGCCCTAATTATCTCATTAACTTAATTAAGTGATAATTAACCATATGAACAGTAACTTGCTTAATTAATTGGGTCATTTATCATTATTTAATAGTGAGGAGGCTTAGGGAATTAGATTGGGGCTTCTCTCCTAATCTTTTCCCTAAATTTCCTTCACTTTTAGAAGAGAAATTAATTAAGGATTAATTAATTAATTACTTAATTAGTTTAATAAAATTTTAAAATACATATGAATCTAATTAATTCATGGGTAGATCTTTAGGTGTTCAATAGCCTAAAGAGATTTAATGAAATTATGATTTGTCCATATGTGTGAGAAAATCATAAAAGTAATTAATTAAGTTCCTTAAGCCTAATTAGCCATTAATTGTGAGCCAATTGCATTAGACCCTTTGATTTCATAGGATCATTGCTAATTTACTTTTCAATTCATTTGCATATTGCATTGGCTCAAATTATTTAGATAATTACTTTAAGGTAACATAGATAAGGGTTATTAATTGAGTTAATCCATATCTTAACTTAATCAATAAAATCAACCTAATTACCTTCTCATTAAATCAAATTAACCTACAAACATGGGATGGGATTAGGATTAGCAAACCTTTTCCTCTCTTTCCTTAAATAAAGTTAAATATCAAATTAAAATGATATCAAAAGCTTTTGGTTTTAAATAATTTTATTTGATATGATTATCTTTAGAATTAATTTAGTTGAATGAAATCATATGCTTATGTTTATTTATTCCTCTCAATAATATTAAATGTTGTATTTCATTTGATTCATGCATTCATCTTTTGCAAAATTAATTAAATTAAATGATTTCCTTTATGTCAAGCTTCCATGTGTTGATTTAATTTGATATATGTGTGGCTATTATCACTATTAAATCTACTTTTTCCAAAGCTTATAAATGAATGATTACATATGCTATAAATACTAGTTATAAATATATATAGGAAATGTATCTAATTATTCCTTAAGTGTACGGATTGAAGCTTTATTTTCTTTAATTCATGCATAGCTTTACATGCATTTGAATGTTAATAGGCATATAGTCCGAACATCCCAGAAATATGGGACTTTAGTTAGCCCCAATGAGGTCATTTGATTATCTCACTTCCCTGGTTAACAATGACAAATACTTATTTGATTTTATTTACATGTATTTCTACATTATAATTTCAATATGAACTTTAACCCATATGCATAGATGTTTCAATCAAGTAAAAATAATACCTTTGCATGGTTCACTTTTCATCATTTATGTATACATCCATATGTATTTGAGAAAAGAAAATATTTAGTATGGACATCCTGGGAATACGAAGCTTTGAGTAGCCCCAAGGAGGTCATTTGATTACCTCACTTTCTGTTAACAATGATATGTGCTAGCTTATAGCACTTATGCATGTGTGTGTATTTAATTATGGAATTAGAACCCCTTTTCTTTTACCAAAAATACATGCATTTGTAATTGCTCAAGTCATTGAATTAATTGATCATGTTATTTAAAGTTCTCTTTCTTATGATTCATGTATGCAAATTTACATATGGTTGAATGTGATGGTATATAGTCTGGACATCCCTGGAATGTGAGGCTTTAGTTTACCCCAATGAGGTCATTTGATTACCTCACTTCCCTGGTTAACAATGACACGTACCTATTTAATTTCATCCTTATGTATTTTTGTATAAGAATTTAGATAGAGCTTTAAATTAAAATGATAAGATAATTCAATCAAATAAAAAAAATATAAACTCTAAATGTACATACTCATATCCACCATTCAAGTGTGCTAAAACATATTGTATGTGTAGGTAAAGTTAGGATTTAATCATATGCATGTTACATATGATGGAAATGAATGGTTGAACATATGACATTTGATAGTAACTCAATCAATTTAATCTTAAGATGTCCTTCATATTGAATATGATTATTTAAAGTAAACCTAAACTTAGGATTAATTTAAAATATATAATAAGTCATTAACTAAAGAGAACTAAGCTAATTAATATACTTTAGAAATGATTTAAGGTAGGGATGAAAGAGAGTGATCCTCTCTTTTTCTTCTCTTTATAACACTTAGTTGCTAAGTGTAAGTCAAATGAAATAAAAAAAATACTAAGTAAAATTCTCAAATTAATTAAACCACATAAGGTGAAATCAAGCTCTTATAATTAAATCCTTTTATATTTAGAAAATCATAACCATAAGGCTTAGTCAGGACATACCACACCAGCTTTAATACACACACATTAAAATTAACTCATCATTTCGAGCTTTATGTTAGGGCGGTGCATGGTTGTGGTGAAATATTTTTTGTCTTCATCTATCTTTTGAAAAATAAAAGATAAGAAAAATAACATGTATTGTTTGGACACCACGTAGATCCGCAGATGTTCTCATTAGGGTGATTGAGTACGACATTGAGGAATGATGTACTATCTCGAGAGATAGTCACCATCCTTCAATGGACCTAATCACCTAATGAGGACTCTAAGGACAATGGGTATTGGATGTACTGAGATTCTTCTCCCTACTTTACATGAAAAGTAAAGCAAGATTTATTTTAAATGGGTTTGCTATTCTGGAGACAAGCCCCCATAGTTAATTACATCTTAAGGAATGTGATTCCTTAAGAATACTCTCGATTAAGGTAAATGATCATTATCTCCAAAGATTTCAAAGATAGGAATATCAATCAATTGGTTTATTTTTGGAAGATCAAGTGGGATTGATCAAGAGGAGGGAGTTATTATCAAAGCCAAAGGGAGATAAGTGGGGGATGCTTGTGATACTAGGAAGCCTAGTAACCATCCCAAACTACCCTATGGTTGGGCTTTATATTTTTAAAATTTGAAGAGAGTTAATTATTTGAGTTGAATTTTTATTAGAAATATAGGGCTTATAATTCCATAACACAAGATCATGGAAATGCCTAAGAGATGAGGATTTATGCTTGTATCCTGCAAAAGGAAGTAGCAACCTCTAAACCTAAATCTAGGGAGTTTTGGTGAGGGCTATGGCACGACCTAAATATAAGGTAAAAATGGGTATATGATTTATCTCCACAAGAGAGGATAAACCACTCGTTGGCTTACAACCACCGGGTGGTGCCAAATAACCTCCTACAATTTTAAATACATGTAGGCAAGTCATATGCTTTTGCAAGATATCTAGGCTGTTGTTTATTTAGAAAGAGACTAAGTCCTTAAACACACTCCTTAAGAGACTAGATCATGTAGGGCATGAATAATGACTTAAATCTAATGCAAATTTTATTATGTTTTATTTTCATTTTTGGATAATTTATTTGACACAGGCTATGGGATTCATATGCCTGATGCATGATAAATTGGTTATGGGCCAAAAGTAGTAAGAAGGAGGTGTGTTTCCACCATGGCTCTTAAAGGTCAAGCCAAGTTCTTTAGCAAAGGTGGAAGCACTCCATAAGCAAGAGTGAAGCAAGATATTTTTTATGCATGATGTGAGACATACAACATCCAACTAAGGGGTTGTTAAATCTTTTATCTTGATTTATAACCTAGGCTTCAAGCGAGGTTATGAGTTGTTAATTTTTAATTTTGAGTTGATTAATTGGATAGAAAATTTATTTTTTCTAAGAGCCTAATAATCAGCCATTCATCAAAGCAAGAAAGAAACTAGGAAAACATGTTGGCTTAATGCACAAGCTAAACAAACATCAAATAATTTTATAAAGTTAGTGCAAAAGAATAAAAGGCCTTTGTGGTTAGGCTCCACCGCACAAAACAAAAAGAAATGTGGGTAGCCGAGCTCTACCCTCATAAAACCTAGATTACAAATGAATTAATTACAATTTAGAAAAAATCATGTTATGGGAGGTCTTCATTCTTCATTCTTCATTTCTTCATTTCTTTATTTCTTTCTTTCTTTTCTTTTTTCTTTTGGTTGGTTGGAATGTTTGCTAAAGGTTTCACATGGTGCATAAGACATAGTCTTATGACCAATATCCATCTTAATCCCCATAACATTCATTTCAAATCTTAATTGCAAAATTATATGAAAAAGGGAAAGTAAATCTAACTAAACTCGCAAAATAGAGATTAGCTAAGCATACCATACAATTCCAAGCATGTATATGAATAAATTGGACTTTGCACCCCACACATGGGTAACCAAGTTGGTCTGACCAATTTTGTATTATGCTTAGAGGTATGAGCAACCTGCACAACAAAACATTTATATTTTTATTATAGCGCCTCTTAAGCACTATCTCCTACAAAAGATAATGATTAGACTAAGATCATTCTTTCATCCAGTCTATGCACATACACCCTAACATCTAGACTAAAAAATTACATCACAAAATAAAATCAGGCATCAAACCATGCACGCTAATATACAAGAAATGGTGACTTATGTGTGTGCCATTTAAGGCTTGTGTAGCATGTCTTAGTTAGGCTTTAAGGTTATAGTTTTCTAAGAGTGAAGGATTCAACTTAGAGGGTGGTTTCATTTAAGTGATTTAAGTTGATTTGTTAATTTCATTTGATGATTTGATTTTGTTTGAATGAACCTATATTTAATTACTAAGAAGAGAAAAGAGATGAGAACATCTCTTTCCTCGCTACCTTAAGTAATTTTAAGGTAGATTCATTGGTGATTTGTCTTTAGTGAATATTTTATTATGTGTTTTAATTAATCCTAAGTTTAGATTTTCTCTAAATAAACCTATCCAATTAGAAAGGCATTTTAAGATTAATTAAGGTGAATTACTATCACAAAACACATAACCTTTTATTTCTTTCCAACATTTATACCATGCATATGAAATGATCCTAAGCATAGCTATACATGTAAATGCAAATCTTAGCACACCTTAATGATGAATGCAAAGAGATGTTGTTTAGGAAAATTTGAATATTCCATGAATGCATGATTTTATTAAGTAGAAGAGGGATTCTTTTATCCATTAATCAAATGCACATTTATATGTATGAAAGACATAAGTGAGTACGACATTGTTTTCTACTAGGGGTATAAGGTACAAGACCTTCTTAGGGCTACTTAAAGCCTCGCAACCCTGGGATGTCATTAATATACCACTTTTCTTAAATACATGTGCATTCAAAAAAAAATTGATGAAGAATCAAAAAAAGATTTTGTTTGTTTATTTGATTTTGGTTGTTTAATTTACATGTGTAATGTGAGGATCCTTCTTAATTCATGACATGAGAGTGCATAGGAATGGATTTAAGCAAGTATTATTTTATTTTCAAATGAACTATACACTTTGCAAATCCTATACAAACCCATGTTAAGAAAAGAGAAGAAAACCATATAACACATTTTATGTTATAATCATAGCAAGCTTATAAGTATTTATAAGTAGCATACCTTCATTTGTAATCTTTTATTTATAAGTTTTGAAAATAATTTTTGCTTTAATAGTGATAATAGCCACTCATATTCTTACTTTAGCCAAAACATGCAATTTGACATAAAGGAAACATTTCATTTATTTTTATTTTTCAAAAGATATGAATGCATGATTTTCATATGGCACACAACATTTAGCATACTTGGAAAGAAATAAAGTGATGTATGCATGTGACTTCATTCACCCTAATTAATTCCTAAAGATAATCTTATGAAATAAGATCATTTAAAGAGAATCAACATTTCTTAAAGAGATTTTTATTTTTGTTTTGAATTTGATTTAGGAAGTGTGAAAAGTTTGCAGGTCCTAACCCATTTTCCCACATGTGAATTGATTTAGTTTAATTTTACAACCATTAGATTAATTTTTATGTTTTGTTTAGGTTAAGGTGTAAGTTAAGTCTATTAATTACCCCTTACATACACCAATTTAACATAATTAACCTAACAATTATGAGCCAACATATGATATGCAATCATATGGAATTTAAATCAGCAATGCACCTAGAAAGAAAGGGCCTAATGCAATTGACTCATAATTATTGATTAATTAAAGGGTTTAATTAAGTACTTTCATGACCTTCCCACACATGTGAGTTGGAAATTATTTCCTTAAATTTACCTAGGCTTTTGAACACCTAAGGATCTAAAGAGATTGATTAAGTTTAGACTAATTTTGAAATTTTGATTAAGCTAATTGAGTAGATCATTAGTGGATTAATCTTTAATTAGGTTTAGATTAAGGAAGAAAGAGGGTTTAAGGAATAACTTAGAGAAAATACCCCAAACCCATTCCATAAACCTCCTCTTCACTTAAATAATGTTTAATTATCTTAATTAAGTGATTAAACTATTGTTCCCATGCTTAATTACTCTTAATTACATTAAGAGAGTGATTATGGATTCATTAATTGATTTCCTAATTAACTCATTAATAAATTTCAAGAAAATTAGGGGACACAAAAGTTATCCCAATAAACATGCTTGAGAAGTTTGGAATTAATTAATGAAATAATTAGGGAATAATTAAGGTTATTAAGCTTTTACTTAAACCTTGATTAAAAGAAAATTCACTATTCAAAATCAATTAGAAACAAATTTATATTATTCCTCACTAAATTATCTTTAAAATGAACCCCTTATTTATATTTATTTTATTTTTCAATATTTAAATATGGATTTATGAAGTTTTAGTGATTAAGGGATAATTAAATAGCCCTAATTAATTAACTAATCGGCCACATGGACACGATACATGCACTTTTCATGTGGTGCAATGGGATTCATTATTTAAGTTTTCAAATCACATGCCACATCACCCAGTAGTGCTACGTGCTTTCTCCTTGGCCGTCCGATCAAGGATTGGATAGTCATGATAAAAATCATGGCTCTAAAGGAAATAATCTACAGATATATGTGGATTAGTCAAGACCATCCATCCAAAACATGCAGGATGGACGATCCATGATTCATCCCTGCCTTTGCCTGTAGGAGATGGAGACCGTCCATCCTCCATGTCTTGATCCAAGCTCAATTGATCTCAGATTAGGCTAGGATTCAACCCACACCATCAAGAAGCATAGAGAAGAATATCTAACGGTGGAATTTCAATAGGATTACAATTCCCTTCACAAATAACCAAAGAATTTTCAACCTAAGCTCGATTTTGATTCATACTTTATCGGAGGCTATCATCGGTGCTTTCAACTATTGAGGTAGCTTCGTCTAGTGGAGACGATGCCACATTTAAGGTTTGAAGGTTCAATTTGTAGTGGATATTTCAATTGACCAAAGCTTGCTTCAATGGCTTGCAGCTTTGGTCTAGGTGAGGCTTCTTGTGGCTTGGAGACTTAGGAGAAGCTTTGGATGAACTCTACTTGCCTCCCAGATGGTGCTTGCAAAAGCAATTGGACTTTGGTGGAGTCATGAGTGAGTTGAAAATTTCTCCTACCTCCCCTATTTTTGGCTTAAGAAAAATCGAGAGGAAAGAAATGGAATGAGCTTAGGAATTCCTAGGGAAGCTTGTGGGTGCTTACCTTTGATCCTCTGAGCTCAATCGAATGCAATAGAGTTGAATTGAATTGGAATGATGGGGAGTATATCTCCCTCTTAGATGATGAGAGCCTTGCCATTTTGATCAAATTACTGATTGAATAGGTTGTTTTGGTTGTTATGAGCTCCATGTGGTTTAGTTTTGGTAGAGGAGTGAGATTGTGGAGGTGCACATGGGTTAAAATGAGTGGAGGAGGTGATCCATGTGGAGAATTTTGAGTGGAGTGGTCGATTTTGGCCTTAGGTTGGATTTTACTGACCCAAACCCATTGGGTCATGTGCACCATCTCCTTTGGTGTCCAAATGGTCCACTAGGATGACGCCAAGTGGCCATGAAAAGAATTGACCAAATTCTAAGTCGATTTGACCATAGGTTGCCCTTTGACCTATGGGTAAAATGGTCATTTGGCTTTGACTTTGATTTGGACATATTTGGAATAATTGAAAAATGGGTTGTGCCAATTTTCAATGAATTTGGAGTTTATTTGATATGATTTGGTTCAAGTTCACTCATTTAAGTCAAAATGGGTCAACTTGGGTCTAGTTGACCAATTGGTCAAATTGGGTCAAAACATTGTTAGGTCAAGTTCATATGACCATTTGAGTGGTTCAATTTGGTTTATATTTGGCTTTGGTTTATTTGAGTTCACTTAGGTCAAATGGGTCAAGTTGACCAATTTGACCCATTTGACCTAGTTGGTTAGGTCATGGATTGGTTTAGGCTTGGCTGGTCATTTGAAATATTTTGCAAGCTTTGGTTTCAATCAATTTTTTTTTGGTTAAGTTTCAAATTGATTTGACCTTTTAGGTCAAGTTGGGTTCATGGTCAAAGTTGGATCTAGTTGGCCAATTGAGGCTTTGGTTAAGTTCAACAAGTGACTTAAAATAAATTTGATCCATTGGTTGTAATCAATTTGGCTTAGATCAAGATTTGACACATTTTGACTTTTTAGGTCAACTGGGTCAACTTAGGTCAAGTGGCCAATTGGTCTAGGTTTGGCTCAAATGATGACCTGGCTAAGTTCAATCATTGATCATGGATTGGTTTTGATCAATAGTTTCAATCAATTTGGCCTATATTGGATTTTGGCTAGTTTGAATTTCATTTAAGTGTTGACTTGGTCAAAGGCTATGTTTGACTTGGTTTGACCCAATTTGAGTGATTGATCATCTTATGATGATTTTTGCTCATAATATGAGGCTTAGATGGGCTTAGTTCAATCCAATTTGGGTAAGATTAGAATTTGGCTCAAAAAGATGTTTTAGGTCACTTTAGGTCAAGTGAGCCTAAGTGAGTCAATTGACTTGATCAAGGCTTTATTCAAGTTTGGTTAAACTCACATATGGACTTATGATTGAAATATAAAGCCATTTGCAAGTGATTTGGAGTCAAATGGGTTTTGATTCATTTGACAATTTCATGTTCAAAGGATGAACATAGCTTTGATTTGGGTTTGAGTATTGAATTTAGTTTTGATTTGATGATTGAAGTTTATGATTGAATTTGGTTTATGATTGAAGGATTGATTGTTTGAAGAGAAATCTAAAGGTTTGAATTGATTTGAGTTTGATTTGGCTAAGTTCAAGAATTTGACTTGAGAGAGTTTAGGTTGGATTTAGGTTAGATTTGAATTTGAGTTTTGAATTGGTTTTGGGTATTTGAATTTATATTTCATTTATATTTGTGAATATAAATGAGAATATAAATGGGTTATGATAAAATTTTTTGAATTTGAAGTGATTTGGATTTAATTTAGGCTAAGTCCATAAGATGAAATCGAAATGGCTTAAGAAAGATTTTTGGATTTAGATTGATCATGATTGTCAATCATTTGGAATTTATTCATGATTTGAGAAAATCTTAATTTAAGGTTTGACAATTAAGTTGGAATTGATTTGAGATTTGATTTGGAATTGGTTTGAGTTTGAAGTTGATTTGGATTTGAAGTTGATTTGGATTTGAGTTGATTTGAATTTGAAGTTGATTTGGATTTAAGTTGATTATGATTTGAGGTTGATTTGAATTTGAAGTTTGACAAATTTTGGTTTGACTAAAGAAGGCAGTTTTCTAATGGCTATCCACTGGCTAGAATGTCTTACATGGAAACTCTAGTGTCTAAGAGGAGTCCTATGTCTAAGATGGAGAGGTTGAGAGCTCATTCTAAAAATGAGGTTAACAAAGGGGCAGGTGTGGTGTGTGACAAGGCATAGCATGTATTGGTTGACGAGGTGATCAACAACACCAAATGATCACAAGCACTATAAAATGATCTACTCAACCCAAGGTGTAGAAGGTATCAAGAGCGTTGCAATGTGACTCTACTCATGTCAAAGACATAAGAGAGTGAAGGAGGAATCCACTAGGGATTAAGTATGTGAACCTTCCACTGGGAAAAGTGTTCAAGTCATCTGGGGATGAGAGGTATGATTTTATTTGAGTCTCACTGGGAGAAATTTGATTTGATTTGTTGATTTAAGATTTGGTGTTCCACTAGGGATGAAAATGTGAACTCTCCACTAGGGGAACAAGTTAAAGTCATCCACTGGGGATAAGAGGTTGTGAAATCTGATGGGGATTAGAATTCGAGATCCGTTAGGGGAACTAGAAAGATTTACATCTCACTGAGGAGAAGCTGATTGATTTGATTATTTTGATTATTTTGATTGTTTGAATGTTTATTTGATTTGACTCCACTAAGGGAGGTTGATTGGATTTTATTTTGTTTGTTTAGTTTGACTCCACCGAGGGAGGAGTGTTGAATTGTTTCAGATTTTTTTAAAATTTTGGATTTTGGTATGGATCCTGTTGGTTTGTAATGGATCGCACTGAGTAGGGGTCATGTTGGCCAAGGCCTAACTTAGATTTAACAATCCAAAAAGAAAGTCTACCAACCACACAGTATGACTATCCAACCAAATGGGTCACCTTTCGATGTACAACAGTTGTACTAGGAAGAAAGTGTAGTAGGCTTACATCCCCCAAAGTAGGGATCGTTGGGTGATCCATTGAGGCAATGGATTGAAGCCAACCCAGTCAATTATGAGTGAATGTGGGGACTTAAATCAACTCAAAGATAGTCAAAGATTAATTTCATTTTTTAGTTATTTTTGATGGATCCCATCGGTTTGCAATGGACTGCACTGAGTAGGGGCCGTGTTGGCCTTGGTCTAACACAGATTTACCAATCCAAAGTAGTCTATCAATCACATAGTAGGACTATCCAATCAAAGGGGTTGCCTTTCGATTTGTAATGGTCAAGTTAAGAAGAAAGCGTAAGGACTCACATCTTCTAAAATAAGGAACCACTAGGGTGATCGATTGCTTGTGCAACAAATTGAACCCAACCTAGGGTTGATTATTGAGTGAATGCCACTAGAGGACTTAATCAGCTCAAAGATAGTCAAAATTAATTTCAAGTTTAATTATTTTTGATAGATCCCATTGGTTTATAATGGACTGCACTGAGTAGGGGTCGTGTTGGCATTGATCTAGCTAAGATTTACCAATCCAAAGGGGAGTCTACCAACCATATAATAGGACTATCCAACCAAAGGAGTTGCCTTTTGGTTTGTAATGATCAAGTTAAGAAGAAAGTGTAAGGACTCACATCTTCCAAAATAAGAAACTACTAGGGTCATCAGTTGCTTATGCAACAAATCGAACCCGAGCTAGGGCTGACTATTGAGTGAATGTCATTGGGGGACTTAAATTAGCTCAAAGATAGTAAAAATTAATTTCATTTTAAACTATTTTTTATGGATCCCATCAATTTGCGATGGACCGCAGGTAGGTTCTTTGATCTAGCTCATTTTTACTAATCCAAAGGGAGTATTTGAGGGGAGAACTATCCAACCAAAGGGGTGTCTTTTGGTTTACAATGGTTAATTCTGGGAAGAAAGCATAAGGAATCACATCTTTCCTGAATAAAGACCATTGGGGTGACACATTAGCGAGGTAACATGTCAACCCAACTTAAAGATGCCCGTCGGTTTGCGACAATCATGCTAGAAAGAATGTGTAGTAGAATTACATCGTCCAAAGTGAAATGACTGTCGGGGCAACCTATTTGTGGAAAAATAGATTGAACCCAACCTAAGGGAGACTACCAAGAGAGTGCTGACCCGGGGACTTATCTCAACTCAAGCGTAGCCAGGCAATTCCTATAGGGAGTTATGTTGACATTGCCCTAAAGATAAGATGCCTGCCTAGGAAAGAGGCCATTTGGTGCTTGAATTCCTAATCCATAAGTGAATTAAATTATTTATTTGTTTTGTTTGTTTATCGTGGACCCTGTTGGTTTGTGAGGGATCACATTGAGAAGAAGCTTATATCAGCCTAGACCTATCTCATTTATCGAACGGGAGAATCTATGCATCGAACAAATTCTCCAACCAGGGTGGCTACTACTGGAAAGGGGGTCCAATCCAAGAGTAACCCAGGTAGTGTCTAAATGGGGTCACGAAGGATGTGATCCAAGTAGAGTGCCCACAAGGAGAGGTGTTGCTAAGGGCTTTATCCAAAACCCTTGAGAAGATAATTTGCATTGGTATTCGATAACCAACTCAAGGAGAAAGTACAGAGACTCACATATGCCAAGAGTGGTGTATCCACCAGGTGAGTCGATGTCAGCATAATGAGCATCAACCAACCTAAGGTGCCCATCGGTTTGCAACAATCAGCCTAGGAAGAAAGCATCGGGGACTCACATCCTCCTATAGAGGAACTGATTGCTAGGATAGTCTATCTTCGGCTCGACAAGTGTTATCCGACCTAGGCGACTACTGAGTGAATGCCACTAGGGGACTTATATCGACTCAAAAGTAGTCAAGAGGAAAGGAACCTCTGGGGGACTTAACCTAAACCTAAAATATACTCAACCTACCAAGCATGATGGTTAGTTCAAGAAGAAAGTGGGACTCACATCTTCTTAAACAAAATCAACATGAGGTAGCTACTTGGGCAATGAAGTCTACCAAACTAACAAGATGCTCATTTGTAATGGTTAAGTCGGAAGAAAGCATGGACTTCACAGACAAGTGATGGGTGACATACTAGCAAGGTAGCATGTTAACCCAACCTAGAGTAGCTAATGAGTAAGTGCCACAGAGGGCTTGCTCCCACATCAAAATAGCTCGAGATAAAAGATATGTGTTTGATTTTGTTGGTGTTTGTGTTAGAAGGAATAGGATGCCTCTCGAGTTCTCTCACTCTTATCCTAAAATATGCTGGGGAATTGATGAAATGGTGCCATGAATGGCAGTTGTGATCCCACTAAGAAAGGATGCCGCTTGGGTTCTCTCACACCTAACTTAGTTGTGCTAATCAAAATAGGATGCCTCTTGGGTTCTCTTATACCTATTCTAGTAGCATTGGGAAATTGTGTTTCAATGTGTTCGTGTTGTGAAAGAGGGATAGGATGCCTCTCGGATTCTCTTACACCTACCCTAAACACGCGCATTCGCAAAGTCAAGCAAACAACACTTTGAATGAAGAGAAGATTTTGATGAATTGGAATAAAATTTTATTATTTTGATGATAATTTCTTTTAAACATGTTTTTATGGGTAATATTTCTTCAAATAGAGGCCATTAATTGGAAGCATCGGGTGTTCCCCTTAACAATCAATAAGCTGATAAGATTTTCCTTGGTAGGCCTTTCTATGACAAAAGGGTCTTCCCAAGTGGGTTCAAACTTGCCTCCCATCTTTTGATAGGCAACAATTGGTCTCCTTAGAACTAGGACAAGCTCTCATACTTGAAAAGTTCTAGGGTGGACCAGCTTGTTGTGAGCTTGAATCATTTTGTCACAACTCGAGGTTTTGGCCCAGGCATCTCTCCTCCAACCCTGAGCTCTTCTAATGCAACTTGGCATTCTCGCTTTGTAGTGATTTTTACCCATTTCTACTATTAGTGATGAGAGTTGAACTTAATGGTAGAATGGCTTGACCCATACACTAAGGAGAATGGGGTAGATTGAGTTGGAGTTTCAGATGTAATGCCCACAGGCTTCAACCAACTACTCATGCCACCATTGCTTGTTGTCATCTAGTATCTTCTTTAGTAATTTGATGAGAGTTCAAATGCTTGCTAGGCCATTTGCCTAGGATAGTAGATGGTGGAGTATTTCGATACCCCTATATACGATATGGTTCCCAAAAATTGGAGCACATGCAGCGGACCTCTAAGTGGGATTGCTTCGCCACTTGGAAAAGTGCGCCTGGTAGGATGAACCGATGCCCCTTGAAAGAAGGAGGATCGATAGGACCCAATATATTAGTACCCCAACACTCAAATGGTCATGAGGCCAATGTAGGATGTAGAATGTTGGGTGATTGATGTAGGACCACACCATGTACCTGACATTGGTAGCATCTTCTCGCTACGTCCATGCAGTCTGTAATCATCGAAGGCCAGTAATATCCTAGTCTATTGATCTTTGCTTTCATCTTCAAACTGGACTGATGCACTCCGCAAAGACCTGAATGTACCTTTGTCATGATCCTACGGGCTTCATGTTTGTCCAAACAGCGTAACCACATTTGATCAAAAGACTGTCGGTACAAGGTGCCATCCACGAGAGCAAAGGAGAGAGCTCTCTGGTTCATATGATAGGCTTATGATTTCTCTTGAGGTAGTTTTCTAGTGTTCAAGTAATCTATGAATGGTTTCATCCAATCCAACTCCTCATCTTTATTATCAATGGCAACCTCCCCTTCAAGAGAAAGTCTCTCGATGAGTTCAGCATCAATAAGGGATAGAACTTGTCTATTTTGGACCCTTATTGAAATGAACTCATCTTCCGAACATGTCAATTCCTTAGCAAGTTTGGCCAAAGCATCTACTACTGCATTATCTCCTCGAGGAACCTTGTAGATGATGACCTTAGGGATTTGGGCCAACAGCTTTATGGTATACTCGTGGTAGTGACAAAACTTAGGCTGTAGAACCTTGTAGGACCCAACAATCTGGTTGATAACCAACTGAGAATCCCCATAGATGTTGATGCTCTTAACATAAACTTTAATGGCTAACTCTAGACTGACAATCAATGTCTCATAATCAGCTTCATTGTTGGTGCAAGGATTAGAGAGATAGTATGAGAATCTCATCACATCACGGTCTAGAGTTAAGAGAACTATTCCTACCCCTGCCTTTCCTGGAAGAGTAGATCGTGGTTCTTCTCCTTTTGAAAGGAAGCCACACCATCAAAATACATCTCCCAATGATGATTGTCAACCTCCCCTAAGTTCATGATTTGTTCGTTAGGGAGATCGTCACTAAGCGGGGAATCAGCAGAGAGTGGATGTGTTGCTAAGAAATCCACTAGTGCTTGTCCTTTCACCGGATGGAGGGGTACGAATGTGATATCAAATTGTGAGAGAATCATGGACCAACGCGTCAACCATCTGGATAATGTCGGCCGTGTTATGAGATACTGCAGTGGATTGATTCTTGAAATCAAGTTCACCTTATGAGAAATCTTATAGTGTCATAGCTTTTGGGATACAAAGATTAAAGCTAGGCAATGTGTATGTTGAAAATGGGTTCATATATTTTGAAGAGATTGATGCTTCCATTGGTTCATATTTGAATTTGACTTTTTGATTATTTGGGGACCCTTTATTTAACAAATTTGAGTATGTTAAAATAAAGGGTGAATTGATTTTGTTTGGAATGTCTCATTTAGCAAATTTGGGTATGTTAATGAGTTGTTTGAAAATAATTTTCTTCTTCTTTTGCTTGTTTGTGAATCATGAGTGAGTTTGGAATCTTTACTTAGCAAATTTGTGTATGCTAAATAAAGTCCAAATGTTTTCTTTTGTTTTGATTTTTTGAAAAGAGGATCTTCACTTAGCAAATTTGGGTATGCTAAATGAAGAATCCAAGTGTGTTTTGATTTTTTTTTTAAATTTTTGATTTTTGAAAAGAGGATCTTTACTTAGCAAATTTGGGTATACTAAATGAAAAATTCAAATGTGTTTAATTTTTATGATTTTAAAAAGAGGATCTTCACTTAGAAAATTTGGGTATGCTAAATAAAGAATCCAAATGTGTTTTTTAATTTTTGATTTTTGAAATGAGGATCTTCACTTAGCAAATTTGTGTATGCTAACTGAAGAATCTAAATTTGTCTAGTTTTTATGATTTTGAAAAGAGGATCTTCACTAAGCAAATTTGGGTATGCTAAATGAAGAATCCAAATATTTTTTATTTTGATTTTTTGAAATGAGGATCTTCACTTAGCAAATTTGAGTATGTTAAATGAAGAATCCAAGTGTGTCTTAATTTTGATTTTGAAATGAGTATCTTTATTTTAGTAAATTTGAGTATGCTAAATGTAGAATACAAATGTGTTTTATTATTATTATTTTTTTTGATTTTGAAAGGAGGATCTTCACTTAGCAAATTTGAGTATGCTAAATGAAGAATACAAGTTTGTCTTGATTTTTGATTTTTGAAAAGTGGATCTATATTTTAGAAAATTTAGGTATGCTAAATAAAGAGTCCAACTGTGTTTCATGTTTTGATGTTTTGATTTTTAAAAAAGGAGAATCTTCACTTAGCAAATTTGGGTATGTTAAATGAAGAATCCAAATATGTTTGATGTTTATGATTTTGATTTTGAAAAGATGATCTTTATTTTAGAAAATTTGGGTATGTTAAATAAAGAATCCAAATGTGTTTGATTTTTAAAGATTTTTGAAAAGAGAGAATCTTTATTTAGAAAATTTGGGTATACTAAATAAGGGATCCAAATTTATTTCGGAAAGTGAAACTCTCATTTGTCAAATTTGGGTATGTCAAAGGGGAGTTAGTTATGTTTTATCTTTCAAAGATGAAGTTTTGTGTGTGATTATTGCTTTTTGAAGAGAAAGAAATTCTAACTTAACACGTGTGGGATATGTTGAGTAGAATTTCAAATGGTTTAATTTTATTTGAAAATAAAACCTCCATCCAACACATTTGGATATATTGAATGAAGAAGCTTATTTTCAAATTTGTACTTTTTGAAAAGAAAGAAAGAAATTCTAACTTCAACATATGTAAGATATGTTGAAATGGAATTTCAATGTTATGATTTTATTTTATTTGGAAATGAAATATTCTTCCAATAAATTTGGGTATATTGAAAGAGGATGTTAACTTTCAAATATGTGCTTTTTGAAAAGGTGGTTGTTTATTTTGTTTTTGAAAAGGTGATTGTTGATTTTATTTTTGAAAAAGTGATTGTTGATTTTATTTTGAAAAAGAAATCTTCATTCAATAAATTGACTGAGGATGTTCATTTGTGCTTTTTGAAAATATGATTGTTGATTTTATTTTTGAAAAGATGACTGTTGAATTTTATTTGAAAATGAAATCTTCATTCAATAAATTTGGATATATTGAATGAAGGATGTTCATTTGTACTTTTTAAAAATATGATTGTTGATTTTTATTTTTGAAAAGGTGATTGTTGATTTTTATTTGAAAAAATGATTGTTGACTTTATTTTTGAAAAGATGATTGTTGACTTTATTTTGAAAATAAAATCTTCATTCAATAAATTTGGGTATATTGAACGAAGGATGTTCATTTGTGCTTTTTGAAAATATGATTGTTAATTTTTATTTTGAAATGATCCTACATGTAACAATCATGAAGATTGTTAGATGAGATTGAAATATGTACATTTTGGAAAAGTGCTATTTGGAAAGTGTTGTTTTATAAAGGATTTATTTTTCTTTTTTTGATTGAACCTTTCCTTACTATAGAAATGGTAAGGAGGAAGTCTTTAGTTATTTTTCTTTATTAAATTTTTATTTTTGACCTATTGGGAGACCCAACAGGGGTTTCAAGACCCACATGGAGTGAGGTCCTAAAACCTAAAGGATGTTGGCTAGCATAGCTTAATGATGAAATAAAATAAGTGCCACAAAAAGAAGGATAGTCTCAGGCTCATACAAAGTATAAATCCACTATCGATACTTGGAGACAATGATCATTTATGAAAGATGGAGAGAGAAACCTTCCCCAGCGGAGTCACCAGAAACATCTGTGGTGAAATATTTTCTATCTTCATCTATCTTTTGAAAAATAAATGAAGAAAAAAATAGCACATCTTGTTTGGACACCACGTAGATCCACAGATGTTATCATAAGGGTGATCGTACAACATTGAGGAATGATGTACTATCTCAAGACATAAGTCACCATCTTGTAATGGTCCTAATCACCTAATGAGGACTCCTAAGGATAATGGGTCTTTGGATGTAACAGAGATTCTTCCCTACTTTACATGGAAAAGTAAAGTAGGGTTTATTTTAAATCGGTTTGAAAGTTTCCTATGGAGGCAAGCCCCATAGTTAATTACATCTTAAGGAATGAGATACCTTAAGAATACTCGATTAAGGTAAATGATCATTGTCTCCAAAGATTTCAAAGGTAGGGCTATCAATCAATTGGTTTTTAGAAGATCAAGTGAGATGGATCAAGAGGAGGGAGTTATTATCGAAACCAAAGGGAGATAAGGATGCTTATGATACTAGGAAGCCTAGTAATCATCCCAAACTATCATATGATTGGCCTTTATATTTTTAAAATTTGAAGAGAGTTAATTATTTGAGTTGAATTTTTATTAGAAATCTAGGGCTTACAATTCCATAACACAAGATCATGGAAATGCCTAAGAGGTGAGGATTTATGCTTGTAGTCCACAAAGGGAAGTAGCAACTTCTAAACCTAAATCTAGGGAGCTTTGGCGAGGGCCTAGGCATGACCTAAATCTAAGGCAGAAATGGGTATATGGTTTACCTTCATAAGAGAGGATAAACCACCCAACGTTGGGCTTACAACGCATGGGGTGGTCGCTAACTAACCTCCTATGATTTAAATTACATGTAAGCAAGTCATATGCTTTAGCAAGATAGTTAGGTTGTTGTTTATTTAGAAAGAGACTAAGTCCTTAAACACATTCCCTAAGAGACTAGGTCATGTAGGGCATGAATAATGACTTAAATATAATGCAAATTTTTGTTATATTTTATTTTCATTTTTGGACAAATTATTTGACATAGGCTATGGGATTCATATGCATGATGCATGATAAATTGATTATGGGCCAAAATTAGCAAGAAGGAGGTGTGTTTCCACCATTGCTCTCAAAGGTAAAGCCAAGTTCTCTCACAAAGGTGGAAGCAAGAGTGAAGCAAGATGCTTTATACATGATGTGAAACATACAACATCCAGCTAAGGGGTTGGTAAATCTTTTATCTTGATTTATAACCTAGGCTTTATGTGAGATTATGAGTTATTAATTTTTAATTTTGAGTTGATTAATTGGATAGAAAATTTATTTTTCCCTAAGAGTCTAATCACATCCAAGCCATTTATCAAAGAAAGGAAGAAACTAGGAAAAATATGTCATCTTAATGCACAAGCAAAATAAACATTAAATAATTTTATAAAGCTAGCGCAAAAGAATAAAAGGCCTTTGTAGTCGGGCTCCACCGCACAAATCCAAAAAAAATGTGGGTAGCTAAACTATACTCTTATACAACCCGGATTACAAGTGAATTACTTACAATTTAGAAAGAATTCATGTTATTGGGGGTCTTCATTCTTCATTCTTCATTTCTTCATTTCTTTCTTTCTTTCTTTCTTTCTTCTTTATTTCTTTCCTTTCCTTCTTTTGGTTGGTTGGAATGTGGTTGCTCCAAAGGCATCACATGCTGCATACGACATAGTCTTATGACCAATATTCATCCTAATTTCCCATAACATTCATTATAAATCTAAATTGCAAAATTACATGAAAAAAGGAAAGTAAATCTAACTAAACAGAAATAAAGATTAGCTAAATATACCACACAATCTCAAGCATGTATATGAATAAACTAGACTTTGCACCCCACACATGGGTAACCAAGTCCACCTAGCCTATTTTGGATTATGCTTAGGGGTATAAGCAACCTGCACAATAAAAGTATTTTTATTTTTATTACATCGCCCCTTAAGCACAATCCCCTGTAGAAGATAATGATTAGACTAAGATCATCCTATCATCCAATCTACGCACATACACCCTAACATCCAAACTAAAATATTACATCAAAAAATAAAATCAGGCATCAAACCATGCACCGCCCTAACATAGAGCTAGAAATGGTGACTTAGCCTAATGTGTGTGCCATTTAAAGCTTGCGTGGCATGTCTTAGCTAGGCTTTAATGTTAGAGTTTTCTAAGTGTGAAGGATTCAACTTAGAGGGTGGTTTCATTTAAGTGATTTAGTTGATTTGTTAATTTTATTTGATGATTTGATTTGGTTTGAATGAACCTACACTTAATTACTAAGTGTTGTAAAGAGAAGAAAAGAGAAAAGAACCTCTCTTTCCTCCCTACCTTAAGTAATTTCGATGGTAGATTCATTGGTGATTTTTCTTTAGTGAATATTTTATTATGTATTTTAATTAATCCTAAGTTTAGATTTGCTCTAAATAAACCTATCCAATAAGAAAGACATTTTGGATTAATTAAGGTGAATTACTATCACAAAACACACAACCTTTTATTTCTTTCCAACATGTATATCATGCATATGAAATGATCCTAAGTATAGCTATACATGTAAATGCAAATCTTAGCACGTTAATGATGAATGCAAAGAGATGTTGTTTAGGAAAATTTGGATATTCCATGAATGCATGATTTTGTTAAGTGAAAGAGAGATTCTTTTATCCATTAATCAAATGCACATTTACATGTATGAAAGACATAAGTGAGTAATGCCATTATTTTCTACACTAAGGGTATAAGGTACAAGACATTATTAGGGCTACATAAAGTCTCACAATCGCGGGATGTCCAGAATAATATACCACTTTTCTTAAATACATGTGCATATATAAAAAGAAAACAAATGGATGAAGAATCATGCAAAATATTTGTTTTATTTGATTTTGGTTGTTTAATTTACATGTGTAATTTGGAGATCCTTCTTAATTCATGACATGAGAGTGCATAGAAATAGATGTAAGCAAGTGTTATATTCGTTTCAAATGAACTATGCACTTTGCAAATCCTATACAAACCCATGTTAAGAAAAGAGAAGAAAACCACATAACACATTTTATGTTAAAATCACATGCAAGCTTATAAGTATTTATAAGTAGCAGACCTTCATTTATAATCTTTTATTTATAAGTTTTGAAAATATTTTTTGATTTAATAGTGATAATAACCTCTCATATTCTTACTTTAGGCAAAACATGCAATTTGACATAAAGGAAACATTTCATTTATTTTGATTTTTTAAAAGATATGAATGCATGATTTTCATATGGCATGCAATATTTAACATGCTTGGAAAGAAATAAAGTGATGTAAGCATGTGACTTCATTCACCCTAATTAATTTCTAAAGATAATCTTATGAAATAAAATCATTTAAAAAGAATTAACATTTCTTAAAGAGATTTTTTTTGTTTTGAGTTTGATTTAGGAAGTGTGAAAAGAGTTTGCTGGTCCTAACCCATTTCCCATATGTGAATTGATTTAGTTTAATTTTAGAACCATTAAATTAAATTTTATGTTTTGTTTAGGTTAAGGTGTAAGTCTATTAATTACCCTTACCTACACACTTGAACATAATTAACCTAACAATTATGTGCCAACATATGATATGCAACCACATGGAATTTAAATCAACAATGCACCTAGGAAAGAAAGGGGCCTAATGCAATTGGCTCAAAATTATTGATTAATTAAGCTAAAGGGTTTAATTAAGTACTTTCATGACCTCCCACACATGTAAGTTGGAAATGGTTTCCTTAAATTTACCTTAGGCTTTTGAACACCTAAGGATCTACCCAAAAAGAGATTGATTAAGTTCAGATTGATTTTAAAATTTTGATTAAACTAATTAAGTAGATCATTAGTGGATTAATCTTTAATTAGGTTTTGATTAAGGAAAAACAGGGGTTTTAGGAATAAATTAGGAAAAATACCCCAAACCCATTCCATAAACCTCCTCTTCACTTAAAGAATGTTTAATTATCTTAATTAAGTGATTAAACCACTGTTCATATGCTTAATTACTCTTAATTACATTTAGAGGGTGATTAGGGATTCATTAATAGATTTTCCTATTTAACTCATTAATAAATTCCAAGTAATTTTGGGGAGGTAGAAGTCATCCCACTAAATATGCGAGAAGTTTGGAATTAATTAATGAAATAATTAGAATAATAGGTTATTAAGTTTTAATTAAACCATACTTAAGAAAAATTCACTATTTAAAATAAATTAGAAATAATTTTATATTATTCATCATTGAATTATCTTTAAAATGAGCCCTCATTTATTATTTTTCTGACTTTACTACATTTAATTAAGGATTTATGAAGTTTTAGTGATTAAGGAATAATTAAATAGCCCTAATTAATTAACTAATTCTGTCGGTGCCACATAGACCGCTGACGCGGTGCACACTTTCCATGTGGTGTGACGGGATTCGTTATTTAAGTTATCAAATTACATGCCACGTTTGGCGACACATTTTCTTCTTGGCCATATCCGATCAAGGATCAGACGGTCAAGATAAAACCTGTGGCTCTAAAGGAAATAATCAATGGATCTACACATATTAATCAGGATGGTCGGACCATCCAAAACACACGGGATGGATGGTCCATGATTCATCCTTGCCTTTGTCTACAGTAGACGGAGATCGTCCATCCTCCATGGCTTGATCTGAGCTCACTTGAGCTTAAACTAGGCTAGGATTCAACCCACACCATCAAAAAGCATGGAGAAGAAGATCTAACAATGTAATTTCAATGGGATTACAATTCCTTTCAAAGGCCAAAGAATTTTCAACCTAAGCTCTATTTTGATTCATACCTCCTGAGGCTATCATTCACTTCCAACCATTGAGATTCATCTAGAAATAAGGTTGAAGGTTTGAAGGTTCAATTTACAGTGGATCTTCCAATTGACCATAGTTTGCCTCAATGGCTTGCAGCTTTGGTCTAGGTGAGGGTTCCCGTGGGTTGGAGACTTATAAGAAGCTTTGGATGAGCTTGACTTTATGGTGAAGAGCAATTGGACTTTGGTGAGTGATGAGTGAGTTGGAAATTTCTCCCTCCTCTTATTTTGGCTTAAGCAAACCGAGGAGAGAAAATGAGCTTAGGAATGCTTGGGGAAGCTTGTGGGTGCTTGCCTTTGATCCTTTGAGTCCAATCAATGCAATAGAGTTGAATTGAATTGGTATGAGGAGAGTATATCTCCCTACTTGGATTGGATGACCGAGAGCCTTGCCATTTTGACCAAATTGCTCAATCAAATAGGTTGTTTTATTGTATGAGCTCCATGTGGGTAGAGGAGTGGGAGTGAGGTGCACATGGGTTAAAATGAGTGGATGAGGTGATCCATGTGGAGAATTTTGAGTGGAGTGGTCAATTTGCCCTTGGTTTTTTGACCCAAACCCATTGGGTCATGTGCACCACCTCCCTTGGTGTCCAAATGGTTTACTAGGAGGATGATAAGTGGCCATAAAAAGGATTTGACCAAATTCCAAGTGGATGTGGCCATAGGTTACCCTTTGACCTAGGGGTAAAATGTTCATTTGGATTTCATTTTGATTTAGGAATATTTGGAATAATTTAAAATGGGTCAGCCAATTTTTGAATTTGGAGTTTATTATATGATTTGGCTCAAGTTCACCCATTTAGGTCAAAATGGGTCAACTTGATTAAGTTGACCAATTGGTCAAATTAGGTCAAATCATGGGTTAGTCAAGTCATATGACCATTTGGAGTAATTTGGTATCATTGGTTTGGTTCAATTTTGTTTATATTTGGTTTTGGTTCATTTGAGTTCACTTAAATGGGTCAAGTTGACCAATTTGACCCATTTGACCTAGTTGGTTAGGTCATTGGTTGGTTTATTGGTCATTTGAAATATTTTGTAAGCTTTGGTTTGGTTAAGTTTCAAGTTGATTTGACATTTTAGGTCAAGTTGGGTTCATGGTCATTTTGCTAGGTTGGGTCCAGTTGTCCAAGAGGCTTTGGGTTCAACAAGTGATTTAGAATGAATTTGACCCATTGGTTGTTTTTGGCTTAGATCAAGATTTGACATTTTGAATTTTTTTTAGGTTAACTTGGGTCAACTTAGGTCAAGTGGCCAATTAGGTTTGGCAAATGATGACTTGGTCAAGTTCAATCATTGATCATGGATTGGTTTTGATCAATGGTTTCAATCAAATTGGCCTATATTGATTTTGACTTGTTTGGGTTTCATTTAAGTGTTGACTTGGTCAAAGGCTAGGTTTGACTTGGTTTGACCTAATTTGAGTGATTGATCATCTTTTGATGATTGTTACTCACAATACGAGGCTTAGATGGGCTTAGTTTAATCCAATTTGGGTATGATTAGAATTTGGCTCAAAAAGGTGTTTTAAGTCACTTTGGGTTAGGTGAGCCTAAGTGGGTCAATTGACTTGATCAAGGCTTGATTCAAGTTTGGTTGAACTCTTCTAAGTCTCTAGGGTTAAGTTGAATGTTCACCTAATCACTAGAAGTGTCTTAAGACTAATGAACTCTTAGTGTCTAAGAGGAGTCCTATGTCTAAGATGGAGAGGTTGAGCATTCTAAAATCAATCAAATCAAATATAAATGAAATATAAATTTTCACATATATGAATTTGAAGGTTGAGAGCACATGAAATTTTCTCACAACCCATTTATATTCTCATTTATATTCACATATATAAATGAAATATAAATTCAAATCAACCAAATCAAATTCCAAAATTCAAATCCAGATCAAAAATCTTTCCTAAGTCACTTTGATTCCTTCTTAAGGACTTAGCCTAAATCAAATCTAAATCAATTCAAATTTATGAAATTCTCTCACAACCCATTTATATTCTCATTTATATTCACATATATAAATAAATATAAATTCAAATCAATCAAACTAAATCCAAAATTCAAACCCAAATCAAAATCTTTCCTAAGTCACTTTTGATTCTCTTATGGACTTAGCTTAATTCAAGTTCAAATCACTTCAAATTCATGAAATTTTCCCATAACCCATTTATATTTGTATTTATATTCACATATATAAATGATATATAAATTCAAACAACCAAAACCAACTCCACAAATCAAACTCAAATTCAATCAAAATCCAACCTAAGACTTTCAAGTCAAAATCTTGAATTTAGCCAAATCAATTTCAAATCAAGCCAAACTCTTGATTTTTCTTCATGATTCAATCAATCCTTCAATCATGAATCCAAATATAAATGTAAACTTCAATCACCAAACCAAAACTAAATCCAAAATTCAAACCCAAGTCAAACTCATGTTCACCCTTTTGAACTTGAAATTGTCAAATGAATCAAAACCCATTTGACTTCAAACTACTTGCAAATGGATTTATATTTCAATCATAAGTCTATATGTGAGTTCAATCAAAGCAAATCAAGTTTTGACCAAGCCATTTGACTCACTTAGCTCATTGACCCAAAGTGACCTAAAGTACCCTTATGAGCCAAATTTTAATCTAACCAAATTGGATTGAACTAAGCTCACCTAAGCCTCTCATCATGATCAACAATCATCATGAGATGATCAATCACTCAAACTGGTCAAACCAAGTCAAACCTAGGTTTGACCAAGTCAACACTTAGCCAAAATAAAACCTAAACTACCTAAAATCTACCATAGGTTGATTGAAACCATTGATCAAAACTCATTCATGATCAATGTTTGAACTTGACCAAGTCAACATTTAAGCCTAACCTAGCCCAATTGGCCACTTGATCCAAGTTGACCCAACTTGACCTAAAAAAAAGTCAAAATGTGTCAAAACTTAATCTAAGCCAAATTGATTGAAACCAATGGGTCAAGTTCATTCCAAAATGACTGTTGAACTTGACCAAAACCTCAATTGGCCAACTAGACCTAACCTAGCCCAATTGACCATGAACCCAACTTGACCTAAAAGGTCAAATTGAGTCAAACTCAAATATAAACTAAATTGATTGGAAATGAAGATACCAATCCATTCCATATGACCAACCAAACATAAACCAACCCATGACCTAACTCAAATAGGTCAAATGGGTCAATTTGGTCAACTTGACCCATTTGACCTAAATGAACTCAATTGAACCAAAATCAAATATAAATCAAATTGAATCAAACCAAAGCTACCAAAATATTTAAAATGGTCATATGAACTTGACCCAACCTTTGGTTTGACCAAATTTGACCAATTGGTCAACTTGACCCAAGTTGACCCATTTTGACCTAAACGGGTCAACATGAGCCAAATCATATCAAACCAACTCCAAATTCAATGAAACTTGGCCTAACCCATTTTTCAAACATATCAAACATACCCAAATTGAAATCAAGGCCAAATGATCATTTTATCCCTAGGCCATAGGGTAAATTTTGGCCAAATTCACATGGAACTTGGTTAAATCCTCTTCATGACCACTTGACACACTCCTAGTGGACCAAGTGGACACTAGTGAGTGTGGTGCAGCTAACCCAATGGGTTTGGATCAGCCCAACCTAGCCTAAGGTAAAAACCAACCACTTGCTTGAACATGGCCACATGGGAATCATTCCTCCACCCATTTCAAGAACATGACACTCTTCCACGACCTCCCTTTGGCCAAACAGAACGCAATGACACATCAAACGGCCTAACAAACCTCATCAAGGAGCTCAATTAGATCAAAATGGAAAGAGAAGGCCTGACCATCTGATTGCTATAGGGGGAGATGTACTCCCCCTAATTTCACTTGAATTTCATTCGGCCATATTCGATTGAAACATAAGAACTCAGAGCAAGCCATTGCAAGTCTTCCCAAGCTTCTTAGAGTGAGTTAGAATTCTCCTTCTCTCAATTTTCTTAGGCTAAAAATAGGGGAGCTCCACTTGAAATCCAACTTACTCATACTCAATCCCAAGCTAATTAACTTTACAAGCCCCATCAGGGAACTTAATCGAGTTCACCCAAACCTTTTCCCAAGCTCCAAAGGCAAGGGAGGTACACTTCGATCAAAGCCGCAAGGAGTTGAAGCTGGAGTTGGACTCTATAAGGATCTACCCAATTTGAACACCTCCAAACTTTAACAAAGCTTCATCTCCACTAGACAAGCTTCTCCAAAGGAGTGTCGTTGATAGCCTCTGGCGAGGTAAGCCATTAAACAAAGCTCAATATAGCCATGGTCTGGTCCTTTATGAAGTGAAGTTTTATCTCATGAGATTCTAGCCATTAGATGTGATCTCCCTTGCATGGTGGTGGTGTGGGTTGAATTTGAGATCAATCTGAGCTCAATCGAGCTTGGATCATGCCATGGAAGATGGACGGTGGCCATCTCCTGCAGGCGATCTCAAGGAAGAATCATGGGTCGTCCATCCGCATGTTTTGGATGGACGACCGTGATTAAAACATGTAGGATTCATTGTTTAGTCCCTTTAGAACCGTGGATCTAACCTTAACCATCTGATCCTTGATCCGACAGACACGAAGAAAGCGCAGCGCCACCGCTAACATGGCGCTACAATGTGACAACTTAAATAGCAAATCCAGTTGAGCCAAATGGAAAGTGCGTGCCGCGTCAGCCTCCATGGGGCCAACGGGATTAGCTTTATAATTAAGTTATTAATTACTTAATTAAGCAAGGAAACATCAAAAATTCATATCTAAGTGAAGAAAAATTAGAAAAATGTAAAATAAATGGCATTTGAAAGGTATTTAAATCTAGAATATTATAAAATTGATTTTAATGGATTTTGAATAGTGTTATTTGCTAGATTTGGTTTTTATTGGGAATTTGATTTTGCTAATTACTCTCTAATTACCCCACTGATTAATTCCAAACTTCTTGTGCATGATTAGTGGGATGACTTCTGCCTCCCCTAATTTTCTTAGGATTTATTGATGGTTTAATTAGAGAATTGCTAAATTAATTTCTAATTACCCTCTTAATGTAATTAAGTTTAATTAAGTGTGTAATTAGTGATTTAACCCCTTGATTGACTTAATTAAGGTTGCTTAAGTGAACATAAGGTTTAGGGAATAATTTTGGGATGTTTTCCTTAAGCTAGTCCTTAAACCCCCTCTTTCTTCTTTAATCTAAACTTAATTAAGGATTAATTCATTAATTACCTACCTAATCAATTTGATAAAATTTTAAAACCTTCCAAAACTTAACTAATTCACTTTGAGTAGATGCTTAGGTGTTCAATAACCTAAGTGTATTAAGGAAATCAAAATCCAACTCACATGTGTGAGAGGGGTTATGAAAGTACTTAACTTAAACCCCTTAGCTTAATTAATCATTAATCATGAGCCAAATGCATTAGTTCCTTTTTTAGGTGATTACTGATTTAAATTTCTTGTGTGGTTTTATGTCATATCATTGGCTCATAATTATTTGATTAAATATACTAAGGTGGTGTGTAGTAAGGGTAATTAACATACTTAATTCATACCTTAACCTAATAAAAATATAAAAATCATCTAGTCATCTAAAGATTAAACTAAAATGTCATACAAATGGGAGAAATGGGTTAGGAACATCAAACATTCTTTCACATTTCCTAAATCAAACATAAAGCAAATTCAAAACAAAAATTACATTAAACAAACTTTGATTCACTTTAAACTTTCTTATTTCATAAGATTATTATTAGGAATTAATTAGGGTGAATGAATTTAAATTGATTTTATCACTTTATTTCTTTCTTAGCATGCTAAATGTGTATTTCATATGAAATTCATGCATTCATATCTTTTAAAAAATCAAAATCAAAATGAAATGTTTTCTTTATGTCAAATTGTATGTTTTGGCTAAAGTAAAAAATATGAATGGCTATTATCACTATTAAATCCAAAACTGTTTTTAAAATCTATAAATCAAACACCTAAAAATGAAAGTGTGCTACTTATAATTATTTATAAGCTTGCATGTGGATATAAATATGAAGATGCATAGTGTGGCTTTCCTTCTCTTTTCTTTCAGATAGTTTTGAATAGGATTTGACAAAGTGTATAGTTCATTTGAAAAGAATACAACACTTGACTAACCCCATTCCTATCCATTCTTATGCTATTACCTAAGAAGGACATCCACACTTGTACATATAAATTGCATAAACAAACAAATACAAACTTTTGCATCTTTCTTTTTCCATTCATTTCTTTTATACATGTGTTTGAAATTTAAGGAAAGTGGTATATTAGTCTAGACAACCCCGGGCTTACGAGGCTTTAAGTAGACCTAAGTAGGTCTTGAACCTTACACCTCTGGTGCTAACAATGGCATCGTACTCACTTATGCCTTTCATACATATACATGTGCATATGAATAATGGATAAATGAAAACCCTCTTTTCTACTTAATGAAAATCATGCATCATAAAGCATTCCAATTTTCTTAAGTAACATTTCTAGAATTCATCATAAAGTGTGCTAAATATTTCCATTTGTATGTATAGATATACTTAGGATTCATTCATATGCATGTTGTACATATTGGGAAAGAAATGAAGTGATGTGTGTTTTGTGATATTAGTTCACTTTACTTAATCTTAAAATGCCTTTCTTTTGAATTAGTTTGTTTAGGGAAAATCTAAATTTAGGATTAATTAAAACACATAATAAAACATTTACTAAATAAAATAAAATATGAATAATTTTAGAAATTACTTAAGGTATGGAAGGAAAGAGAAGTTCTCTTCTTTTCTCTCCCTTTATAACTTAGTAATTAATTGTAAGATTCACTTAAACCAAAATAAATCACCAAATAAAAACCACCCAAATCAACTAAACACTTAAATGAAACCACCCATCTAAGTTGAACATCTTCACACTTAGAAAATCTAAGCCTTAAAGCCATAGCTAAGCATACCACACAAACATTTTAAAGCACACACATTAGGTTAAGTCACCACTTCTAACTTTAGGTTAAGGAGGTGCATGGCTTGATGTTTGCTTGTATTATTTCTAGTCTGGATGTTAGGGTGTATGTGCATAGAATGAATAGTTTAGTCTAACCATTATTTTCTGAGGATTGTGCTTAAGGGGCGCTGTAATAAAAATATAAATGCTTTTATTGTGCAGGTGCTTGTACCTCTAAGCATAATCCAATAAGCTAGGTGGACTTGGTTACCCATGTTTGGGGTGGTAATTCCAATATACATGCTTCGGATTTGTATGATTTGTTTAGCTAATCTCTATTTTGCAAGTGTTAATTTTTGCAATTAGGATTTTTGGAATGAATGTTATGGGAGATTAAGATGAGCATTGGTTATAAGATTTCATCTTATGTACCATGTGAAGGCTTTGGAGCAACTACATTCCAACCATCCAAAAGAAGTAACCAAAAGAAGAAAGAAGAAAGAAGAAGAGAAGAAATGAAGACCCTAATAACATGAATTTTCTTACTTGATTATAAATTAATTCATTTGTAATCCAGTTGTATAAGGATAGAGCTGGCTACCCAATTTTTTTTGGGTTTGTGGTGGAGCACCACAAATGGCCTCTTATTCTTTTGCTTTATAAAATGTTTGATGTTTGTTTTGCTTTAAGATGGCATGTTTTCCTAGTTTCTTCCTTACTTTGATGTATGGCCTGGACGACAATTAGGCTCTTAGGGAAAAATAAATCTTCTACCAAATTAATCAACCATGGTGGAAACACACCTCCCCTTCTCGCTAATTTTGGCCCATAATCTTATTTCTCATGCATTAGGCATATGAATCCTATAAGCCCGACTCAAATGATTGTCCAAAAATGAAAGTAAAATATAATATATTTTACATTAGATCTAGGTCATTTTTTTATACCCTTACATGATCTAGTCTCTTATGGAGTAAGTTTAAGAACTTAGTCTCTTTCTAAAATAAACAATAGCCTAGCTATCTTACATAAAGCATATGACTTGCCTACATGAATTTAAAATTGTAGGAGGAGTTGGACGGCCACCCGAGATTGTAAGTCCAAGCCCGGGTGGTTTGTCCTCTTGTAGAGGTAAACAAAATACTCATTTTGCCTTAGATTTAGGTCATGCTTTTGGCCCTTGCCAAAGCTCCCTAGATTTAGGTTCTGAGGTTGCTTCTCCCTTCTATGGGCCATAAGCATAAATCCTCACCTCTCAGGCATTTCCATAACCTTGTATTGTGGAATTATAAGTCATAAACTTCTAATAAAAATTCAACTCAAATATATAATTCAATTTCAAAATATGTAAAGCCCAACCATAGGATAGTTTAGGATATTTACTACGCTTTCTAGTATCCTAAACATCCCCTACTCATCTTCATTAGGCTTTGATAAGAACTCCCTCCTCTTGATCGATCCTACTTGATTTGCTAAAATAAACTAAGTGATTGATAATCCTACTTATTGAAATCTTTGGTGACAATGATCATTTACCTTAATCGAGAGTATTCCTAAGGAATCCCCTTCCTTAGGATGTGTCTAACTATGGGGCTTTCCCCTATAGGGAACTTAACAAACCCAGTTTAAAATAAACCATACGTTACATATTTCATGTAAAGTAGGGAAAGAATCTCTCGTACATATGCAGACCCATTGTCCTTAGGAGTCCTTATTGAGGTGATTAGGTCCATTGTAGAGTGGTGACTTCTATCTTTCGAGATAGTACACCTCTCCTCAATGTCGTACCCAATCACCCTCAATAAGAATATCTGCAGATCTACATGGTGTCCAAAATGCATAAAGTGTATATTATTATCTTCATTTTATTCCACAAAGATTGAAGATGGAAGTATACCTCTTAGAAATCATAAAATATTTTTCACCCAGTTTTTTCCTGGGACTCGCTAAGGATGGTTCCTCTCTCATCTTTGGTAAATTATCATTGTCTCCATCGATAGTGGGTTTGTACTTTTGTATGAATTTAAGACTATCTTTCTTTCGCTTGACACTTAGCTTATTTCATCCTTAAGTTAAGCTAGCCAACATCTTTAGGTTTTAAGACCTCATCCATGTTGGTCTTAAAACCCCATTGCCCAATGGGTGAAAATAAAGCTTAAAAAAAAGAATTAATTAAATACTTCCTCCTTACCATTTTTATGGTAAGGAAAGGTTCATTCTAAAATAATAAAGACAAAATAAATCCTTCATAAAAATCTTGCTTTTCAAAAGCACTCTTTCAAAATGCATATAATAAAATGTTTGCAAAAATTTTCATAAGTCACCTTCATCTAACAATCTTCATGATTGTTATATGTAGGATCATCTTTACAAAAAATAAAATTCCAACAATCAAATTTTCTAAAAGCATAAATGAACTTCAACTCAATTTATTTTGGTGAAGACCTCGTTCAAAATAAAATTCCAACAATCACATTTTCTAAAAGCACAAATGAACTTCTTCACTCAATTTATTTTGATGAAGGCTTCATTTTCAAATATAAAATTCCAGCAATCATATTTTCAGAAGCATAAAATTTGAAGATGGGCCTTTCCATTCAATACATACAAATGTGTTGAATGGATATTACATCTTCAAGCAAAATCATAACTTTGAAATTTCAATCAACACATTCCACATGTGTTAGGTTGAAATTTTCACATTTTCAAAAAGCACATATGAAACCTCTCCATTCAATATACCCATATTTATTAAATGGAGGTTCCATTTCCAATCAAAATCAAAAATAAACTTTCAAAAAACATATATGAATATTCAATATGCCCAAATCTATTGAATGGAAATTTCATTTCAAATAAAATAACATTATTTTGAAATGCCACTAACATATTCCATATATGATTTTGGGATTTACTCTTTCAAAAGCAATAATCACACACAAAAATACATCTTTCTAAAATGAAACATAATTGATTTCCATCTTACATCCAAATTTGTTAAATGGAAATCTCTCTTTTCAAAATCAACAAAAATAAAATTCTTCAAAACATATTTGGAACTGCATTCTAGCATACCACATTTGCTAAAATGAAGTCTCCTTTCTAAAACAAAAGAAACACTTTTGGAACTTCACTCTAGTATACCCCATTTGCTAAAATGAAGTCTCCATTTTCCAAAAAAAAAAAAAAATTGAAACATATTTTGAATTTCATTTAGCATACTCAAATTTGCTAATGAAATGTCCATTCAAAATTTTCAAAACACATTTGGAACTTTATTCTAGCATACCTTATTTGCTAAAATGAAGTCTCCTTTTCAAAATTGAAATCATTTTTGAATTTCATTTAGCATACTCAAATTTGCTAAGTGAAATCTTCATTCCACAAAAATTTTCAAAACACATTTGGAACTTCATTCTAGCATACCACATTTGCTAAAATGAAGTCTCCCTTTTCCAAAACAAAAAGAAACACTTTTGGAACCTCATTCTTTAGCATACCATATTTGCTAAAGTGAAGTTGACATTTTCAAAACAAAATCAAAACATAAAAATTTTAAACACATTTTGAAATTTCCTTTAGCATACTCAAATTTGCTAAGTTAAATTTCCATTTTTGACATGGACTTTATTTTGAGTCGATATGCCGAAGTTCTCACATCAATGAAAATAAAATAAATTAAAAGAAAATTAAAATGGGTCAATAGATGCAACACGATGACTTCCTAGAGGTCACCCATCATAGTAAATTTCCAAGCACGCTTTAAGAGTTCTCATGCATCTGTGTGCGGTATATGTGTCTACCGCAGTGTCGCAGAAATTGTTCTTATGAAACTCATCCATGCCGCGATTTTCAAAAAAAATCGAGATATGGTCCCGCTAGCGATTCACATCGCGCCCCATGGAGATATTTTCATATTGGGGTCATAATGGAGAATCGATCATATGAAGTTATGGTGATTTGAAGGCCTCCACCGAGATGGCTAATGAGCTCATGTTTCATGAGGCATCCCATGGATGAAGTTTTCAGAGTCGATGGAGATCATCGAGTTCTCCAGTGTCAGTGGTAAAATAAATCAAACTTAAAAGGAAAATAAAATGGGATCAACAGATGATAATGACTTCCTAGGTCACCCATCATAGATTACTCGCCAAGCGCTCAAGAGTTCTTGGGATTTAGTGTGTGTGGTCGTACCGGAGATGTGCCTTAAATTATTCTCATAAACCCATTCGTGCAGGGGCTTCAAAAATAGAAATCAAGATACGGTCCCGCGCGCATCAGCGCGATCCCTACGGAGATCTTTCCGATTCATAATGATCGGATGATCGCATGAAATTATGGTGATTTGCGCCTCCACCGACGACGGATAGCTACGCGCGACTCATGTTTTGTCGTATCTCATGGATGACATTTTCGGAGTCAATGGCGATTACTGAGTTCTCTGGCATCAATGGTAAGATAAAATAAACTTAAAAGAAAAAAAATGGTTGGCATCAACAAATGGTGCAACACGACGACTAATTAGGAGGTCACCCATCATAGTACTACTCTCGCCCAAGCATGCTTAACTGAAGTGTTCTCATGCAATCTAGTGTGCTAGTACAATCACACCCGCTGGAGATGTGCCATAAATTGTTCTCATGAGGAACTCGTCCATGTAGCGGTAGGGCTTCGAAATAGTCAAAATCGGAGATAGGTCCGCCAGATTCAAGCATCGTGCCCCATGAGATCTTATAGGGTTAGGGTCATAATGTTGAATTGAACAATCGTGAAAGTTATGAGTGATTATGTGTTTCCAACCGAGACACGACGCGCGTGGGGCCTGCAACTCGTGTTTTGTAGTCCAAGGCATCCCGTGGATGATGTTTTTAGAGTCTATGGTGATCGTCGAGTTCTCCTGCGTCAACGATAAAATAAAATAAACTTAAAAAGGAAAATAAAATGGGCATCATAAATAGATGGCGCAACACGGCGACTTCCCATGGGGTCACCCATCATAGTACTACTCTCTCCTAAGCACGCTTAATTGAAGAGTTATCGCACCGTGTACCGGGTCGATCGGCCGGAGATAAGCCAAATTCTCATGCGAACTCGCTGCGGTTTCAAATAGTCAAAATCAAAAATACGGGTCCCGCCAAGCGCATCATGCGCCCCACGGAGATCTTTTCTGGTTAGGGTCATAATGTCAAACTGGACGATCGTGCAAGAAGTTATGGTGATTTTCATGCGGCCTCCAACCGAGACACGTAGATTGGCCACGTGGGGCCTGCGGCTCATGTTTTATAGTCCAAGGCATCTCGTGGATGACATTTTCAGAGTCTATGCGATCGCCGAGTTCTCCGGCGTCAACCGTAAAATAAAATAAACTTAAAAGGAAATTAAAATGAACGGCATCAACAGATGGTGGAACACGATGACTTCCCACGAGGTCACCCATCATAAGTACTCTCCGCACGCTTAACGAAGAGTTCTCATGGCGGTTTTTGTCATACCGCTGGAGATGTGCTATAAATTGTTCTCATGCGGAACCCGTTTGTGTCATGGTATGCTTCGAAATAGCTAAAATCGAGATACGGTCCGTTAGATGCCTGGTGCATCCGCTCGCGTCTGAGATCTTTCGGATTAGGGTCATAATGGCAAGTCGGATGATCGTGCTCGGTTATGGTGATTTGTGTGGCCTCCACCAGACGCGGATCACCGCGGTGGGCATCGCATGTTTAGTCCGATGCATCCCATGGATGATGTGTCGATGGCGACCCGAAGTTCTCCGCGCCAGTAAAATAAAATAAACTTAAAAGGAAAATAAAATGGGCAGCAACAAAAGATGGTGCAACACGATGACTTCCCAAGAGGTCACCCATCATAGTACTACTACTCGCCAAGCATGCTTAATCAAGTTCTCATGCGACCGGTGTGTTTGCGGTACCGCTGAGATGTGCCAAATTGCTCATGAGAAACTCGCCGCGTATAGGGCTTCAAAATCATCGAAATCGGAGATACGAATCCCACCAGGCCCATTTGCGTGTCATGCGCCCCATGGAAATCTTTACGGGTCAGGGTCATAATGTCGATTCTGACGATCATGCGTGAAGTTATGGTGATTTCTGTGTGGCCTCCACCCGTGACGCGTGGATCAGCCACGTGGGGCCTACAACTCATGTTTTGTAGTCCAAGGCATCCCGTGGACTACGTTTTTGAAGTCTATGGAGATCACCAAGTTCTCCGGCATCAGCAGTAAAATAAAATAAACTTAAAAGGAAAATAAAATGAATGACATCAACAGATGGTGCAGCATGACCATTTCCCAGGAGTTCACCCATGATAGTACTACTCTCACCCAAGCACGCTTAATTGAAGAATTCTCATGGGATCTAATGTGCTGGTGCGGTCACGCCCAGTGGAGATGTGCCACAAATTGTTCTCACGCGGATCCCATCCGTGCAGGTAGGCTTCAAATTGCCAAAATCGAGAGACGATCCACTATGCCATGATATTTGCACATGCGCACTGAAATCTTTCCGATTAGGGTCATAATGGATGATCATGCGCAAAGTTATGACAATTTCTATGCGGCCTCCACCCGAGATGCATGAATCAACCGCATGGGGTCCGCGGCTCATGTTTTCGAGGCATCCCATGGACAACATTTTAGTTGATGGCAATCCAGATCGCCGGTAAAATAAAATAAACTTAACAGGAAAATAAAATAGGCAGCATCAATAGATGGTGCAACACCATGACTTTCGAGGAGGTCACCCATCGTAGTACTACTCTCGCCCATGCACGCTTAACTGAATTCCCATTGGATCTGGTGTGCTCGTGTGGTCTCACCCATTGGAGATGTCACGCAAATTATTCTCGCGAACCCATCTGAGGGCATCAAATAAAAATCGAGATAGGTCCCACTATTGCGCATATACTGCACCCCGCAGAGATCTTCCTGGATTGGGGTCACAATGGCACGGACGACGGCATATACGATTTCCATACCCATCCAAGCGTGGATCAACTGTGTGGGGCCCGTGGCTTGTGTTTTGCAATCTGAAGCATCCCATTGGATGATGTTTTCGGAGTCGATGGTGATCAGAAGTTTCCGCCAGTAAAATAAAATAAACTTAAAAGGAAAAAATAGCGATCAGATAATGCAAGATGACTTCCTGGAGGTCACCCATCATAACTCACCCGAGCACGCTTAACTGAAGAGTTCTCATGCGATCTTCTATGCTGGTGCGGTCGTAGAGATGCCAAATTGTTCTCATGAACCGTCCGCGGACGCAATAGGCTTGAAATAAATCGGAGATACGTCTCGTCAGCATCTACGATCATGCACCGCAGATCTTTGTTAGGGTCATAATGTCAAATCGACATCATGAAGTTATGGTGATTTTCATGCGGCCTCCACCGATGCGGACGCCGCGTGGGGCGTGGTTCATGTTTTGTAGTCCAAGGCATCTTGGATGACGCTTTTGGATGTGAGATCACCGAAGTTCTCGGCCGTAAATAAAAAATAAACTTAAAAGGAAAATAAAATGGATCAACAATAAACATGTGACTTCGTGAAGTCACCCATCATAGTACTACTTCAAGCACGCTTAATCAAGAGTTCTCTGTGTTGTTCGGTCGCATCTGGAGATGTGAAGAAAATTATTCTCATGTGAAACTCGTCTGTGTCATGTTAGGACTTTGAAATAGTTGAAATCAGAGATGCGGGTCCTGCCAGATGTGACTGTGGCACATCTGCGTATCGTGCACCCCGCTTAGATCTCTCCGGATTGGGTCATAATGGCGAATCGGACGATCATGTGCGAGTTATGGTGATTTATGCGCGCCCACCCGAGGCATGCCGTCATGGGGTCCGCAGTGTTTTGCACCGAGGCATCCCATGAATGACATTTTGTGTCGATGGCATCATCGAAGTTCTCCGACATAAAATAAAATAAACTTAAAAGGAAAATAAAATGGGAGGCATCAACAATGGTGCAACAATGACTACCCGTGAGATCACCCATCATAAGAATACCAAGCACGCTTAATTGAAGAGTTCTCGATCTGTTGTTGTCGATCCGCAGAGATGTGCAAATTATTCTCATGTGGAACCCATCTGTACCGCAGTAGGGCATCAAAATAGACAAAATCGAAGATACGGGTCCCACTAGATGCACTTGCGACACATCTATGCATCGTGCGCCCCACGAAGATCTTTCTGGATTGCGGTCATAATGGTGTATCAAATGATTGTGCATGAAGTTATGGCGATCGTCGCCCACCCGAGATATGGATCGCCTCTCCTCAACTGTTTGTAGTCTAGGCATCCCATGGATGTCGTTTTCAAAGTCGATGGCGATCATCGAGTTCTCCGTTGTCAGGGGTAAAATAAAATAAAAATAAAAGGAAAATAAAATTGACGGCATCAACAGATGGTGCAACACGATGACTTCCAAGGAGGTCACCCATCATAAGACTACTCTCGCCCAAGCATGCTTAACTAAAGAGTTCTCATGAGATGTGGTGTGCTGGTGTGGTCGCACACGGTGGAGATGTGTTGTAAATTATTCTCATGTGGAACCCTTCCATGCCGCAGTAGGGCTTCGAAATAGTCAAAATTGAGATACGATCCCAGATATGCTCATGCACATTTACGTCGCTGAGCCCCACAAAGATCTTTCGGATTGGGGTCATAATGCAATCGACGATCGGCGTGAAGTTATGGTAATTTTGCGCGCTTCTACCCAAGATGGATCATCCCGTTGGGCTCAGTGATTTGTCCGAGGCATCCCATGGATGACGCGAGAGATGGCAATTGCCGAAGTTTTCTCGCTGATAAAATAAAATAAACATAAAAGGAAAATAAAATGGGCGCATCAAGAGATGATTCAACATGACTTCAAGAGGTCACCCATCATAAGACTACTTGCCAAGCACTTAACTCAAGAGTTCTCTGATGGAGTCGATCGCGTCTCACTGGAGATGTGTGGCAAATTGTTCTCATGCGAACTTCCATTATGGCGGGCTTCAAAATAGTCAAAATCGAGATACATGTCTCACCTGATGCATCGACATCGGCATGCGCCCAATGGAGATCTTTCTGATATTGGGGTCAAAATCGGATGATCGTGCGTGAAGTTATGGTAATTTTCATGTTACCCACGCGACGCACATATTAGCCGCATGGGGCCTACGCTCATGATTTGTATTCCGAGGCATCATGGATGCGGAGTCAATGGCGATCGCCAAGTTCTTCGGCGTCAGCGATAAAATAAAATAAACATAAAAGGAAAATAAAATGGACGGCATCAACAGATGGTTCAACATGATGACTTCCCAGGATGTCACCCATCATAGTACTACTCTCGCTCAAGAACGCTTAACTAAAAAGAGTTCTCATGAGTGTCGAGCGCGGTCACCCGGAGATGTGTGGCAAATTGTTCTCATGCAACCCGGCGCAGAGGCTTCAAAAATAAATCACATATATACATGTCCCAGATGCACGCGACACATGCATCGTAGCATGATCTTTTGATTGTGGTCATATTAGCGAATCGGATGATCGTGCGTGACGTTATGGTGATTTCTATGTGGCCTCCACTCGAGTTGCGCGGATCAGCCACGTGGGGCCTACGACTCGTGGTTCACAGTCCTAGGCATCTCACAGATGACATTTTTGGAGTCGATGGCGATCACCAAGTTCTCCGGCGTCAGCAGTAAAATAAAATAAGCATAAAAGGAAAATAAAATGGGCGGCATCAACAGATGGTTCAACATGATGACTTCCTAGGATTTCACCTATCATAGTACAACTCTCGTTCAAGAACGCTTAACTAAAAAGTTCTCATAGGATCTGGAGTGCTGATGCAGTCGCACCTGCTGGAGATGTGCGCAAAATTGTTTTTATACAAAACATGTTTGTGCCGCGGTAGGGCTTTGAAATAGTCAAAATCAGAGATACATGTCCCAATGATGCGCATGACACATCTCATCGTGCGCGTGGAGATGTTTCTAGATTGGAGCCATATTGGCAAATCGGACGATCGTGCATGACATTATATCGATTTTTGTGCATCCTCCTCTCGAGATGCACGGATCAGCTGTATGGGGCCTACGGCTCATGGTTTGCAGTCCGAGGCATCCCATTGACAACATTTTCAAAGTTGATGGCGATCGTCGAGTTCTCTGTCATCAGTAGTAAAATAAAATAAACATAAAAATAAAATAAAATGGGCGGCATCAACATATGGTTCAACATGATGACGTCTCAGGAGGTCACCCATCATAGTACTACTCTCGCCCAAGCACGCTTAACTAAAGAGTTCTCATGGGATCTGGAGTGTTGATGCGGTTGCGCCCGCTAGAGATGTGCAACAAATTGTTCTCATACAAACCCGCGTGCCAGCAATAGAGTTTCAAATAGTCAAATCATACATGTCTCTAGATGCGCTGCGACACATCGACGCATGCACCCCGAGATCTTTCGATTCAGTCATTGGCGAATCGAACAATCGTGCGTGACATTATGGTAATTTCTGTTTGGCCTCCACTCGAGATGCACGTATCAAACATGTGGGGCTCGCAACTCATGATTTGTAGTCTGAGGCATCCCATGAATGACGTTTTTGGAGATGATGGTGATCACCGAGTTCTCCGGCATCAGCGGTAAAATAAAATAAACATAAAATGAAAATAAAATGGGCGGTATCAGCAGATGGTGCAACACGATGACTTCCCAGGAGGTCACCCATCATAACACTACTCTCGCCCAAGCATGCTTAATTGAAGAGTTCTTATGGGATCTGGAGTGCTGCGCCCGCTGGAGATGTACGCTAAATTGTTCTCATGCGGAACACGTGCCGCGGTAAGGCTTCGAGATAGTCGAAATCATAGATACATTTCCTGCCACATGCACCTGTGACAGATTTGTGCCTCGTGCGCCCCCACGGAGATCTTTTTGGATTGGGGTCATAATGGAAGATCGAACAACCGTGCTTAATGTTTTGGCGATTTCTATGCGACCTCCACCCGAGAGGCACGGATCAGCCATGTGGGGCATGTTACATGTGTTTTACAGTCTGAGGCATCCCACAAATGACATTTTTGGAGTTGATGGCGATCGCCGAGTTCTCCGACATCAGCAGTAAAATAAAATAAACATAAAAGGAAAATAAATTGGGTGACATTAACAGATGGTGTAACACGATGACTTCCCAGGAGGTCACCCATCATAATACTACTCTCGCCCAAGCACGCTTAATTGAAGAGTTCTCATAGGATCTGGTGTGCTGGTGCGGTCATGCTTACTAGAGATGTGCTGCAAATTATTCTCAATAGAAACTCCCTGCCGCTAGGTTTCAAATAGTCAAATCGAGATACATGTCCTCGATTACACATATGGCCGCTCCCCTCAAGGTCTTTCCATTAATAAATGGAATCGAAAGATCGGGTTCAAAGTTATGGCATTTTTTGAGCGGCCTCCCCCCGAGATGCACGAATCAACCGCGTGGGGCCCGTGGCTCGTGTTTTGTAGCCCGAGGCATCCCACGAATGAAGTTTTCGGAGTCGATGGCGATCACCAGTTCTCCGACGTTAGTGGTAAAATAAAATAAAAATAAAAGGAAAATAAAATGGGCGGCATCAATAGATGGTGCAATACGATGACTTCCGAGGAGGTCTCCCATCATATTACTACTCTCGCTCAAGCACGCTTAAATGAAGAGTTCTCATGAGATCTTGTGTGCTCATGTGGTCACGCCCACTGGAGATGTACGACAAATTGTTATCACGTGGAACCCATCTGTGGCACGTTAGAGCTTCGAAATAGCCAAAATTGGAGATACGGGTCTTGCAAAATGCATTTGCAGCACATCTGGGCATCGTGTGCCCCACGGATGTCTTTCCAGATTGGGGTCATAATGGCGAATCAGACGATCATGTGAGAAGTTATGGCAATTTCCCTAAGGCCTCCACCCGAGATGCACGGATCAGCCGCATGGAGCCCGCAACTCATGATTTGTAGTCTGAGGCATCCCAGGGATGACATTTTCGGAGATGATGGAGATCGCCAAGTTCTCCAGCATCGACGGTAAAATAAAATAAACATAAAAGGAAAAGAAAATGGGCGGCATCAACAGATGGTTCAACATTATGACTTCCCATGAGGTAACCCATCATAGTACTAATCTCACCCAAGCACGCTTAACTAAAGAGTTCTCATGGGATCTAGAGTGCTGATGCGATTGCGCCTGCTGGAGATATGCGGCAAATTATTCTCATGCGGAACCCGTCCGGCTTTGAGAAATAGTTGAAATCGAGATACCCACTGTGCTCAACACATCCGCACGCCAGATCCCGCAAAGATCTTTCTAGATTGGGGTCATTATAATCGATCGCATTATGTTATGGCGATTTTCGCGCGGCCTCCACTCAAGACGGATCATGGGCATATGCCTGTTTTTACACCGAGGCATCCCATTGACGACATTTTCAGAGTCAATGGTGATCGTCGAGTTCTCCGGCATTAGCGATAAAATAAAATAAACATAAAAGGAAAATAAAATGGGCGGCATCAACAGATGGTGCAACATGATGACTTCCCAAGAGGTCACCCATCATAGTACTACTCTCACCCAAGCACGCTTAACTGTTTGAAATCTGTGTCGTCGCCCTACCGGAGATGGATGCAAATTGTCATGCGTAACCCGCTCGCGCTAGTAGGGCTTCAAAATAGTCGAAATCAAAGATACAGGTCCCGCTAGATGCGCATGCGACACTTCTACGTGTCATGCGCCCCACGGAGATCTTTTTGGATTTGGGTCATATTAGAAGATTGGGCGATCGTGCATGAAGTTATGGCGATTTTTGTGCTGCCTCTACCTGAGACTTACGGATCAGCCTCGTGGGGCTCGCGGCTCGTGTTTTGCAGTCTGAGGCAACCCGTAGATGATGTTTTCGGAGTCGATGGTGATCGCCGAGTTCTCCGACGTCGGTGGTAAAATAAAATAAATATAAAAGGAAAATAAAATGGGTGACATCAATAGTGGTGCAACACGATGAATTCCCAGGAGGTCACCCATCCTAGTACTACTCTCGCCTAAGCACACTTAACTGAAGAGTTCTCATGGAATCTGATGTGCTAGTGCGGTCATGCTCGCTGGAGATGTGCTGCAAATTGTTTTTATGTGAAACCCATATATGCCACGGAAGGGCTTCGAAATAGCCGAATGTGAAGATACGGGTGCCATCAGATGCGCTTATGGCACATCTCAAG